>JAZHYW010033228.1:0-48061 GCA_037355805.1 Ixodes ricinus | reverse complement strand
TTAGATGATGTAACCATTCAAGCCTCGCATTAAACGGTTTTACGAACACTTGGGTTGTTGTTCTGGATAATTGCGCTAAAAAGCGGTTGGATGGAAAGTATGACAGCTACAGCAAGAAGCTACGATCGAGGTCCTTATTCTGCGTTCTATGCATCCAAACATCGGTATCCTTGGTGTTATATTGCGATCAGCTGGTGGCCGATCGTCCTGTTTTTACGCATAATGTAAACAAGCCCCGGAAGCGCCAATCTCATTTTGATGTGCTTGTACACCTTTGCAAACCTCCTTTTGGCTCTCGTGGGAAGCTTTTTTGGTCTCATCGGTCGTTCGAGTTGAATGTGCCACGGTGATATCTGCTGACAAACTAAAGTCTGTATTAAATGCTAAAAAACAAAAATGAAGTTTTTTTTTAACTTTTTACAAAACAGGGCAAAGCTTCTAGAACAAGAGCAACTTAAGCTGATATTTGAGTGTGCTCAAGAATGAACGGCAAAAGGTGCTTATGGTAGATGTACACAGTTGATTTTCTTTTTGACTCTGCATTATAAATTGGAAGATATGTATCAGCAGAAGACACGTGTCCTTTTGAAAATGTCTTTTATTAGGGCAAAAATAGGTTTTCATACACAAACACATACACTGAATATTAGAAACATGGCAGATAGTATTGGTTTAAGGATTTTAAGTCTGTTATTCAAATGTATGCTGTTGTTTACAGAGTGGACACACATCTAGTTATATGAAGGTTAAATATAACTTCTAGACAAGTTTGGCAGAGTCGCGGGGTCAGGGAACTTACCACAGTGTTTGTACCTGGGTTATCCCTTTATTGCCTGACCTTTTTATTTTGACAAGAAGTTGCTTTGTATAGGTTGTAGATTATAAACATCCCCTAAACATTTTTCCAAGACTTCTTTTGAAATGGAGATTCTCTCAAGAGAGGGGTTTTGCCCTTTGTGTGGAACAAACATAACATGAGGTAAAACTTGGCCACGGAATTTATTGCGTTTGCAATAGCTTTTTACTAGAAAAACCCACATACACGGCAAACTGAAAACTAAAACCAAGCCGACATAATGGAGTGAATAGCCATTGCAAGCGAAGATGTCTCATATTTATATCCACACACAGCTTGAGTAAAAACCATTGCTGTCATGTACTACGGGAGGGTAATTTTGTAAATTGTACGGTAAGGGGTTAAAGGGGTACTCCGGCGATATTTGCCTAACAATATTTTCGAAATCGCCATCATTTACTCTTTCCAATATGCTATTTAGTATTGCGAAATTCAAAATAGTTATAGTGAAATCGGCAAATGAAAATGACGCCAAAACCAAGATTCGAATATACCTGCACTTTTCATTGCTGTGACGTCACGGGATGGCAGGCTTGCGGTTCCAGCGGGCTGTCAGTGAACTATGCCAAGCATTTGTTTTGTGCTGCTGCGTGGAAGCTGGAGCGACCTTCCAAAGCATTCATTTGACACCATGAAACTGCCTGTAATCAGTTGGGAACAAAGTCTACAGCCCAAAGAGTGAACCCCTGCCTTCCCATGAAGTCAGTTTTTCAATGTTGCCAGTAGAGCTTTTCGCTTTGAAAAACACGATGAGGACCAAAATTGTATATTCTATAATTTGGAGAAAAAAGTTATTTTGGCCAAATATTTGGGTTGCTATTTCAGCGATGTTTGTTGGTGTGTTTAGCAAGTTTTTAGGCAAATCGGGGACTATGAGGAAGACGCCGGAGTACTTCTTTAAAAAAGCAGCAGAGCATTTTTAGAACTTGTCTTCAGCCAGTATGGGGGAGGATAAGTTCACAATGCCTGCTGCGACTGTCATCACGTCATCCAAAACAGGCACCAGTGTCCATGGGACAGGCCCCTTAAGCAGGCGGTATATCTTTAAGCGAGCAATGACACGTTCCACATGAACCCGTGCACGAGCGATGCTTGCCGTCCTTGTGGCATCTTCTGCAGAGAATTGACTTCTATTGCGCAAGTATGGAGGCTGGATAATTTCTATCCCTAACTTGTTACATTCCTCCTCTATGTAAAAACCCTTATCAACCATGACGTCATCCGTGAACGAATCAAGCTTTTCTAAGATGTTCGACTTTTGCACTGTAGCCTTATCTGATGATCTCCCGCCAAACCCATCACTCAAGAACGTGATCAGCCCTGCGGGAGAAACACCAACTAGAAATTTTGCTGTGTGCCTTCCCTTGTAGTGTGAGTATGTCCATATTCTACAGGCCAGGCATGCTGCTTTTTCGATTTCGATCTCCGTGCCATCAAGGACGACTCTTACATTTGCAAAATTTTGAAAACATCTGGGTAAGTTATTGACGACCTCGTCTTTGCTTGGCCATGGCAAGGCTGCTTTCATTATTTGACTGAGAACTTGCAGTGTGGTGTGGAAGTATCGACTGGTGGATGCTTTGCTGATTTTGAAATTGATGGCTAAGCATGTGAAACTTAAATGTGTCTTAATTTTTGTAAGTACGAGGATCACCTTTTCTCTCATAGTGAGCTCAGACGTTTGCGAATGAATTTTCTCGGCACACCTTACAATGGCATTGAGTAAAGCCATTGACTCTACGCCAGTGTAAGCTCTGACAGACGCGTCCGTGGTGAGCAGGTCGGACAACCTCTGGTTTTGCACTGGAGCAGTAGAAGTGTTGACTTGCACCGCCTTGTCTTGGGCTACTTTTCCCTGAGCCAAGGGTTCTCGAATGGGTCTGGTCAGGTCAAGCAGCATTTCTGCTACTTCTAAGTCTTCAGGTGTAGCCCCTGCACTGGTCTCCACTTCTGGAGAACTGCAGTCGCTGGAGGATGGTGGTGGTGGTGGTGAATTCGTAGCAAGTTCTACAAGTTAGAAATAGAATATATTAACTATTGGCATGGAACTACATTGGTGCTTCAGCGAAACCTGAAGGTGAACATGCTATAAAATAGATAGTGATTGCAAAGACTCACGAGGTACATCCTGTCGTGTTGCAGCCCTCCTCGCTCTGGCCTCCTGTGCTCTTAGCTGAGCAGCGCCAGCTCTTCTCTCATGTGTTCGTACCGGCAAGCACGTTGAAGGGACAGCTCCCTTTTTGAGCCGTCTTTTCTGTGGTGACTGAATTGCTGAAAATAGTGAAATAACTGTTTGATAGTTTCCGAAGTTCACACTAAACGAAATCAAGTGTCATAATGTCATGATGAGCAGAACGTAAGGGCACAAGTGAGCTGGTGGATGTCAAACATTTTAGTGAAACCTTTATTGATTACAGGACCCTTTTTATAGGGTTGAAAAAAGAAGGAAGGAAAGGGAAACCCTTCACACCCTCTCTCCACAAAAGAGACGATACCCGACCTCCAACAATGGGGTCAAACCAACAAAACAAATGACAGCTCCAAAAATGTCACATCATTCACACAAAAAACAAACAAACAGGGAAACTACAGATTGCATTGGGTCTTTCATTGAGGGAGTCAGCTATAAGACTACACAAAGAGTGTCATGATGGTATCATAAGAGAGCCACCAATCATTGGATTTAATATTGAACATTAATTAATGCTTACATCTTTCTTGAGTGTATTTGGCTAACCAGGCGGTCTTAATCATTGGACAAACTAGCTCCTCACTGTCAACACTCCCTAGGCACATGGTGGCATGGATGTAGTTGAGCAAGCCTTCTTATTTATGAAAGTGGTAGCTATAGCCTGCTGTTGTGACCTCATATTTGTTAGACTGACAAGTGTGTTGAACTTGCATTACTTACCGATAGTGCCCCAGGAAAAATCTGAGCGGGTAAAATGGCGGCTGCACACGCGCATGGACGGCGTGATCGGCTTGCCGATCCGCAACTTAGTTTGCCAAACCTTCTTCAAGCGGGCGTCCGAAGGGAAGGAGTGAAGGCTTGTACTTCCTTTCACAGCCCGGTTGTCACACTGTGGCACAGAGCACATCTTGTGGCTCCGAAACTTTACTTTCGCCATTCTTCACGCCCCTCCCGAGAAACCAGAACCTGCGGAACGCGCGTAAATCGCTCTTTTCGCGCGCGGAGAACGCTACTGAAACCGACCGCTAGATGGCAGGGGCGTTGCGCAAGTTTTGAAACCTGCAAAAAGTGTATTAATTTTTTGCATCCGCTAAAAATAAACCTCAATATAGATATTCTCAAAAAGGTAGTGCTCGAATATACAAACTTCAGAATCTTAAAGTGGTAGCTAGGAAGCTACTGTTTTATATGCCGAGTTTCATATCTCCGTCAGTAGAGGGCAGGAAAAAGCACGTGGCCATTTCGAAGTTTCGGTTTCGTTCTCATGCAGCGTTGGTCGGCTTTTTATGAAGCATATTTGTGGAGATACGTGTAATTAGTATATATTGATATAATGCAAATCGTTGATATATTGATATATAATGCAAATCGTTGATATAGTGATATATAATGCAAATCGTAAAACCTGAAGTTAAACTCCTAAAAAAATTTGCCAAAAAAACCAAAAAACAAAACAAAGAAGTGCTAAAATGCGCTAACATTTCCCGCTTTTTCCAAAAGACATGGCTCCGCCGTCTACCCTTGATTTGGTTGACATTTTAGCATATATCGGAGACCACAATGATGAACGCGAGGCACCACATCGCCGACGCTGTCTTGTGGAAGGAGAGGCTGTGCTGAATGCTAAACATCTGATGTGCTGCGGCATTGTGTCCCGCGACGACGCTGGCGTCAAATTATTCGCACTAAGCGTGCAAACAAGCCAGGTCAAAGCGAAACCTCATACAATCGACGTCAACCTTTCGGAAAAAATAAATGTAAGTATTACTTCCACATTGCTAACATTTCCTGCATGTTCTTTCAAAAATAATTAGCTATATTTTGTAATGCATTATGCTGACTGACATGTTGAGCAACTCAAACTACGCGAAGTAAAACATTATATATTCCTGATTACGTATTCACACACCTTTATTTCAGGCAAAATGCTCTTGTAAGGCAGGCCTTTCAGGTACCTGCAAGCATGCTGTGGCTGCATTGCTGTTCATCAACAGGTATTTAACTTTTGTAGTTATGAAAGGCAGGTAACTTAATTAGTTTCACAATATTTTATTCACGAACTTGACTGATGTGGTGAGCATGGTGATCAATAATGCAATTTTAATCTTACTGTGCGTTATGTTAAACTAATGAGAGTGACTAATTTGACGTCTTCCTCTCTCTAGGACTGGTATCGATAACTTAGAGGAGCTGTCCTCGACAGATTTGACGCAGTGTTGGGGAAGGCATCAGACTGCTAAGCTCTACGAGCCCAGGAAGCTTTCCGAACTCTGCCATGTAAAACATCAGAAGCAACCTTCGCTTCCCAATGATCTGCTAGAAGAAGTACGTCTTGAACTAATCAATGCAGCACCCCAGTCGGCTTTAGCACTTCATATTAGGGGAAGAGCTACCAAAAATTGTGAAACTGCACCAGTCATCACTGACCAGAAAATGATTGATTTGTACGACCATATCACACCCTGCTCTGGAGTGGTAGACTACATGGAGATGAAATGTTTCTACAAAGTAACAGTGTCAGATTCAAAAATACGGTTACTTGCATTCTCGATGGACTCTCTGACTCCTGAGCAAAGACTATTCTTTGATACTCATATTGCAGTCACAAAGCAAGCAGCTATACAGCTGTGTCAAGTCACGGTGCTGCAAAATAGCACACGCTGGCTTTCCGAAAGAAGGTTTCGCATAACGGGGAGCATCTGCCGTGGGCTGTTCACATTCGAGCCGTTGGATGAGGCAGAGTGGGAATTTAAGATAGAGAATCTTTTATCAGGTCGTAAATTCAAAGGTAACAAGGCGACAGCCTATGGGAAGGCGTCGGAGCCTGCAGCACTCAAGATGTATGAGGCGAAGACAGGCAATGCACCAGAAAGGTTTGGCCTTGTTGTGAACCCTAGCATCCCATGGCTCGGTTACAGCCCGGATGGAGTTGTGATGAAGGATGGCACTCCTCTCATTTTAATCGAAATCAAGAGCCCTACTCGTGGTAAAACTGTCTCCATCAGGAGGCTTGTCAAAAAGAAAAAGATCCCCTACCTCCTCATGAGGGACAAGAAGCTTGCGCTGAAGGAGAATCACTCGTATTACTCGCAGTGCCAGCTGGGTCTCCTGCTATTGAACCTTGAGGTGTGTGACCTAATTGTCTTTTCAAAGGTACGGTCAGCTGTAATTCGAATAGAACGAAATGAGAGCCACATTACAAATCTCGTGAGAAAGCTACATTACGTGTATTTCAAGCATATGCTGCCTAGACTGTGCAAGATGAATGACAGACACTAAGCACTACATGTACAAGAGTACCGTAAATTCCGGCCTATAATCCGCACCGGGCGTATAGTCCACAGAAGCCAATTTGAGCCTAAAATTTTTTTGTTTTGTTTAGATAGTTTGCATTTGGTGTATAATCTGCAGGGCCTGATTTCCGCACCCAGTGCATAGTCCGCCAAGCTGGTGCATTCTGTCGTCGTGCTTTTTTCGTGGGTGGCATTTTCTTCAAGAGTTCTTCAGTGAATGCCCATATCCTCACACTCTTCTCATCAACCGCTGCCCTATTCGACTTGACCTCTTGTGGCATCGCTACCGTGGTTCCAGAATGACTGAGACACTTATTTTTCTGAAACAACTGTTTTACAATAAAAGCTATTGGCTGTTTGAGATTCCTTTTTGCCCAATCACAAAGCTCCTGCACAAGGTTGTGCCTGTCTTCTTGGGGGCAATGTCTATGTCACCGCAGTCACCCATGAGTGCAGAAAGGTCAAGGGAAACACAGTGCCTGCATGACCCTGTGTTACATTTGCAGGTCAATACAGCGTGATTTCAGCGGTCCCACATGTCGGGCGATATTCGTAAGATATAAACGATTCTGAAAAACAAGTCCTCCCCTGTGGATAGTCTGCACAGCATAAAATAGCACGAATTTGAAAAGCCATATTATGTATAGTCCGCACCTGTAGATAGTCTGCAGAGCCTACTTTTAAACATGTATTGTCCGTGGACTATAGTCTGGAAAATACGGTAGTAGCATTGGACCAGAGTAAAGTAACTTGATTCCACGAACAAAAAAGTTTTTGAGATCCAAGACTTTAACCTAATTAAGCATTGTATAAATCTAATTATGCATTGTATATCCACTGCTGTTTGTTGTTGCTTTAGACTGCCTTCCTGTCAGGCACGTAGCCAGGCAGGAAGCCCATGCCCCCCCCCCCTGAAATCTTCCATTTTGCTGGGACCTCCTCTCCCCCTCCCCCTCATACAGCATTTTGTCATGGGCAGCCCCCCCCCCCCCCCCCCCCCCCCCCCCCAAACAAAATCCTGGCTACGTGCCTGCTTCCTGTAATGATGCAGAGGGGTCAACTCAACCTTGAAATAAATATATTTAAGCACATCTAGATGCAATGTCTCTTGAAGCGACATGGTCAGGGAAAAGGAGTGCAATTACCTAATTTGCCAACAGCACACCGGTGGGCACGATCAAAACCCACCAAGTCAATGGTCAGTTTTCCACCACAATATTTATTGCTGTGTAATCACCAATTTGGCCCATTAAAAACCTTGAGGTTGTAGCCTATAGCACACCCATTCTGGATCTGCATCATCACATGAACATGTTTCTTATCAATCTTAAACGTAAAATGCTAGTTATGCAACGAAATTCCCATATCGGCACCATTTTAGCAAACTGAATGGTCCCACCTGTTACACTTTTAGCTTTGGAAGCAAACCAATTCACAATACCACCAGTTTAACTAGGGGAGCAAGCCTAATCGATCCTGTTGATTAAAGCACCTAGATACGGGGGAAATTATCAATAAAAAAAGAGGTCACTCGAAAGGGAAGTTTTCTCGCTGAACAAACATGACTTTTTATTGCACGTTACGCAATGTAAGGCCGAAGACATTCACTCCGTGATCGGTACAGAAGCACTTGCTTAGTAGTCGGTCATGCGTGATAAAAACAAAAACAAAGGTGAATTAGAAACGCGATAGATTTACCTTTGCACGGAGTACTTACACTTAAAATCCTGTCAACATAAAGCGACTAAGGCCCACCTTGCTAGCAGCAATCTTAAAATTTATCCGTGTAGTCGTCACACCCACCAACCGAGAGCGTTGCTGCAAATCCCTCCGCCGTCACCCTTGAGTCGCTGTTGAGCGTGAAGAACTGCTCTATGACAGGCCGGCCTGCTCATGAGGCCCACATCCAGCCACTGAGCACACACTCAAGCACAGGAAATAACAGTCGGTGCCAAACACAAACGAAGAACCTGGGCGGAAAGCCCTGAATAACAAACGAGCAGCGTCGGGGACGGCGACTAACTGCGTAGTACACAGGTTGCGCCAGGCTGCTCCTTCGACGCCTGCATCGCTGCGGTGGGTGGTCGTAGCAGGTCGTGTCACCTCCGTTGCTCGTGAGTCGTACCAGAACACCAGAGCCGCGTAATATTCTTGCTGCCGAAGTTTATAATCCTACGTTCGCGGCCAACACACTTTACACAAACCCAATGCCCAGCTAACCTATCCCCTCTTTCTCTTTCGGCGACCGGCCGCCAGGGCGGTGACACCGTCGCTGAAACTCCCTCAATATCGTAACCGTAAAAATCGGCAGTGGGCTTCCTCGCTAAAGGTTGGCTGTGATTATGCAGTTACCTAGGGCTGAAACGAATTCCCCTAGGGCCCTACGTCCGACGCATACAATTCGCGTCGATTCTCAGACATTCCAACGTTCAAACAAAGCTAAGAGAATGCGAAAATTTCATGCAAAAAGCACTCAAAGTTCAATCGACCCTCGAACATATCCGGGAATCCGAGCACCGGTACGGCGATACGGCTGAAGCTGTCTCGCAGGTGTTAATATCCAGATGATACATGGCAATCTTGCAGGAAAAGGCAATAAAGTCTCATTTCTTCATATTTTCACTGCTATACCTGCGTCACCGGGCACGAAGAAGACCGAAGTCGTCGGAAGGCAGCTACACATCGCGGCTACCGCGCACCGAACAAACTCGCATTCCCCAGCTCTGGGCGCTGCCATCTTACCGGTGACGTCACGGCTCTTGTGAGGTCACGTGACGTGTGGTCACTTTTGCGTAAAAAATGGCGGCAACCGGGGGGTGCCACTTCCGAACTTCCGGTTTATCACTCTAAGCCCCTCTACCTCGTTGCTTCTACCACTTTTCAATGAACGAATGGAGATATCAACGAGAAAAGCTGCTGCGCGGCGTCGCCAGCAGCACGGTTACCATGGCAACCTCCCAGGCACAAAATGGAGATCACTATGGGCGCTTTTGACGTCGTACCTCTAGATAATTTTGGCGGTCGTGTCGCTACTCTGGGCAGCTGCCATATAGAGCGGCTCCAAGCGTGGAGTGATACCCTTCATCATAAAAAAAGCGCAATAAAAACGACGAGAACGAAGACACACACGAACGTCCCCCCTTGTCGTTTTTTTTTTTTTTTCGAGCTACTTTTTCTCTATACTCGGTTTCAGCTTCGGTCCAGACGCAGCCAAAGCTACAAGCGCGAGCTTCCGGGCTTTCAGCATCCCTGCCAAGCACGCGTGCATCGTGCAAGTGCAAGCACCGTTCTGGGCCACATGCTCGCGCTTGCAGCATCGGCTGCGCCTGGACCCGCCGCTGAAACGAAGTATAGCAGACGACCCGGAGGTGCAGAGTGGTGCGGCGATCGCTAGAGACGATATATTTCGACCGCAAGGTGCACAGATGCTTCAAAGAGCCATCGCCAGGGGCACTGATAGAACCGCGTGCCTTGCGGAGCGGTGTTCGCACTCATATTGATCGTGATAGTACCTGCAGGCAGACTTAGGACTTAATTTAGTTACAGGTAACGGATTACTTGTAATCCGTTACTTTTTTCAAGCAATTTTGTAATTGCCGCGTTCCTTATGGAAGTAATTTGTAATGTAATTTCGTTACAACATATTGGTCACGGATTACTTCAATTACTCGTTTCTTTTTAAAAATATGAGCATAATACAGGAACTGGGGTAGTACGAGCAGATTATTCAACAGCATTCAAAGAGCAAGGTAAAAAACTTTAGTGTAGAGCAATAAACGAAACTCGAAGTACTTTCAATCTATCTGAGTAAAAACCAGTCCAACTGTACGTAAGGTAGCAGCAGCACAAAACTACGAAACCGCAACCTGTTATTCGATTTAAAACGCGTTCCATTTCTCTTTTTTGTGGAAGTGCCCGTGTGACCGGGAGGAGGCAGGGTAGGGGGGTAGTAGGCTAGTAGGTGAGGGAGCGTCGAGCTGCACTTTAACACGCGGAGAGCCGCATGCGGCTCGCGAGCCGCAGCTTGCCACCCTGGGCTATACATTGTAACGTCAGGACGAAGTCTTCTTTTTCTGTGAATAACAGGTGAAACACCCGAGTCAAAAAGGAGCTTTCGTAGATCGCTTCTTTAGCTCGAATCTCGTAGCGGAGAGAGAGAGAGAGAGAGAGAGAGGGAGAGAGAAACTTTATTTCCAACAACGCTTCGTCCGCGTCATCTACATGTCTTTTGCCGGTAATCAGGCAGACGCCGGTGGTGAAGCGGGTTACGTGGTCCCTTTGATGTGGACAATGTGCGAGACTAGCTGAGGCCAGAACGTGGGTTGTGCTTCCGGAGGTGGGGTGATCCAGCTTTCCCAGTTGACGGGTGTGGAAGGAGTTAGCATAGATGAGGTGAGGTAATAAGGGGATGACTGCGTACGGGGACAGCTCCAGTAGGTGTGGAGGGCATCGGGGTAGCACCCGCGCACCTGGCAGGATTGGTGGCCGCGACGCTGTTCAATTCGGTGTTGGATGGCGTCGTTAGGAAGGGTGAGCGTCTGGGCCTGCCGGATGAGGGAAGCGTCATGACGGGAAAAGAGAGAAGGTGGAGCAGGAAGGGTCTGTGCATTCTGGCGCAGGTCTTTAAGACGCGCACGACGTCGTTTCCGGTGCTCTGCACGGTGCGCCCTAGGGCAGTAGGTGTCCGGCCACGGCAGCGGCGTAGAATTTCCATTTTCCCTGAGGGGGGGGGTCAGGCTGAGAAGTTTTCCTGGGGAGAGGGGGGGGGTGCTTTTCCGCGCAATTTTTTTTACACCGGCAATTATCAGTAGTCTTTTTAGGGGGTACATTTTACAGCGTATGTATATCGCCATGTGTCCGTTGCTGTGTGCGTTATTTTATTTACATGCCGCTAGTAGAAGCTCGTTACATGGCACGTAAACAGCGTCTCGGTAGCGATTATGGCCCCGGGGGGGGGGGGCTCTGCCCTCCTCCCCCGGCGGATCTTACCAGGGGGAACACGAGCCTCGATGCACCCCCCCCCCCCCGTCCGTAGCTCTAGCCCGCGGGCCACGGCATAGGGTTGCTCGGTATCGAGGCTTCACGAGCAAGCGATATGAGCTTGCTCATTACCCGGGAGCCCCTGGTGGCCAGGCACCCACTCCAGTAGGACGTTTGGGGAGGTGGTGAGGCGTAGTGAGAGGATAGGGTGGCATGGATGTGGTGTGGGAGGGTATTATGCACAAAAGGTCGAAGGGCACTTTGACCGTCGCTTCGAATGGTTATGGTTGGGGTAGTATGTGAGGGGAGACAAATGACCTCGGTTATGGCGAGCATTTCAGCGTCAGTGGGGGATGGAACTCGCCGTGTAGTGATGCACGATGTTGTCGTAAGGCCCGACGATCGCCGTAGTGGTTCCCACCAAAGATGGGCAGCGTCCACATATAGTAAGTGTTATGTGTTGGGGTTGGGAGGTGGTCGGCTCTGGCTTGCCGGCGTCCTTGTTGGGTCTCCTGATCCATATCTCCTGGGTATCGGCAGAACCTCGATACCAGGAATCACGTCCCATGGCGGAAAACTTGGAGGGATAGCAGGCAGGTGATTGGTGTCCTAGTACTTGAAGGATGTTGCAGCCCTGGTGAGAGGTCCGGAGGCGGTGAAGTTGAGCCTCCCGGTGCGCTTGAAGCTTTTCTTCGATGGTGTTGTGGAGGGAAGCCACAGTGAACATAAGTATTCTTGGTGTATTGAGGTACCCCCATCTCTACACGGTGGCATTTCCGAAGCGCAGCCTCGAGTCGGCGATTTTGGCTATTGGTGAGGGTGACGTAGGGCAGGCCATACATAATGCGCGAGTAGATTGTAGACTCTGGGATTTTGACGAGTTCGTGCTCGCGAAGTCCCGAGCTTCTCCTGCCGATTCGGGTCATCATGTGGGTGACCTGCCTAACCTGGGTTAGGGTGCGCCGCAAACATTCGGGGCCCCCTCCGTCTTGTTGCCATATATGAACCCGAGGATCCGTACGGCTTTACGGCGGGGAATGGGCTCGCCCACCATGCTCAGCTGGATAATTGCATGGTGGGCTTCAGCTTGGCTAGTATGGGAGTTCAGGTTGGTGACGTACTTTGATATTTCAGGTGAGCAGTTGATGACCTAAGATACGAGTGTAGCGGTCGATTACGTCGAGGCCAGCTTGAAGGGTGGATTCTTGCTCGCTCGGGCTTCCCTGACGCATTAGAGCGTGACGTCATCGGCATATATGGCATGTTGTAGAAAGGGCATTCCGTTCAGAAAGGGGGGGGCAGGTCCTTCATAGCCAGGTTGAAAGCGTAGGGGACAGGATTGAGCCCTGAGGGAGTGCTTCGACAAACTGGGTACGCTTTCGGACGGTTTGCCATCCGGCCCCATGATGCGGAGGGTGCGGTCGGTGAGGAAGTCGCTGATGTACCGTATTATGCGGACACCAGGCTGGGTATGGATGAGCTTGTTAAGGATAGGTTGATGAATGACGTTGTCAAAGACCCTTTCACGTCAACCCCGACAATGGTGCGAAGTTGAGCAGTACTGGTGTAGGCATAAACCTCCTCATGAAGCCGGAGAGCGATGTCTTGAGTGCTGACGTGCCTGCGGAATCCGAGGAGGGTATCCGGAAGGTGGTTATGGGAGGCAAGGTGCCATTCGAGGCGCCCCCCCCTCCCCCGCCCCCCCGGGCCATCTTCTCCATTACCTTCCCAACACACGACGTAAGTGAGATCGGCCGGAGGTTACCAGGGGTGGTGGGCGGGCGACCCGGCTTCAGCAAGAGAATAGCCAGGGCCTCTTTCCACGACGAGGGAATGTTGCCCGTTTCCCAGGCCTGGTTGATGATGCGAAGTAGGTGTTCCTGGTGGTTGTCGGACAGGTCTCGAAGAATCGCATAAGTAACGTTGTCAAGGCCGAGAGTAGTGTTGCGGCGAAGCTGCAGGAGAGCGAACCGGAGCTCGGCCGAGGTGAAAGGGGAGTTGATTCGTCCGTGTCATCAGGGTGGGCAGGTGGTGGCGCGGGGGGGGGATATGCACCGATCGAATGGCGTGCCAGATCCCCATGGCTCGCTGCTGACCCGCCCAACCAACCTCCACGAAATCTGAACTTCTGCGAATCGGACTGCCATCCTCCCCAATACCAACAACCCATGTCGTCGTCATCTTGCATGTATATACTCATCACATTATCATGTTCACTAGACGCGGCACTGCGGGCCTCCATGGTACGGGCTGCTGCCTTTCCGCGATGCCGCGGCTCTCCAGAGCCAACAAATAAAGACTAAAGACTATCCCCTGCTTGGAGTTTTCAGCGGTCAATGCGCCATAGGGCACACAACTGCCCAGTCAACGCAGATGATCCTGAGGACGTCCTCAGCTGGTCGAGACGTCTTCGTCCCTACGAAGACGTCATCGGGACGTCCGGAACTAGTCGGGACATTCTGGTCCTTTCAAAGACGTCTGGAGGACGTTTCCGTGTTCCCTTATTTAGGAAGACCAAAAGTATTCTCCCGACTGGTTTTCAATAGTACAAAAAGTTTCCATGCCGGGAAGTGAAAACGAAACCAGAATGAGTACGAAATTAAGAATTCGTTAAATATTTTTATTGAACATTTTAATTGCGGCCGCCGAGGCCACAGGCCTCGGCGGCCGCAATCTCCGTAGACTCGACATCAGCAGCCAGTCGCATCGGTTTCTCCCGAGCGAACAGTGTGTTTCGGGTCCTCGCCGCTCAAAAGCTTTGCGCTCACTACCGGACTCCCCGAGAAATGTTCTGTGCTACCAGATCCTCGCGCTCTAAATCTGCGACTGGGCCCTCTATGGCTCCGTCGACGAACTGCCAGGATTTGTAAGTATAGAGGAGGCTATGGTAGTGTCCACTGTATTCGAAGGGTATCAAAGCGGATTCTTTTCAATCAAAGCTGGTGTCTCCCAGAGCTCGGTCTCAACTCCACTATTATATAATCTTTAAGTTAATGACCAATTTCACTATCTTAATATGCTGACGATACCGTTATTTTATCTAGAGCGTCCCATTATTCAGATGCCTTTTCGTCTTTATAAACTGCGGCAATTAAAACTAAGGACGGGTTTGAAGTTAATTTAATAAAGTTAATGCATCCAAAACGCAGCTTATATGTTTCCACAACCCTTAGAAAAAGTTAATATGACCTCTTTTATACGGTTACATACGTCTGGATGTCTCTCATGTGCATCTGTGCATATGCATCATACATCTCCTATAAAATATCTCGGCTTATTCTTTGACAGTGTCCTAACCTGGAACTCTAATCTTGCTCATGTATGTAAGAAAATTCGTGCATTGTCTCGTATCTTATGTAACACTAGATATATTATGCCACTATCCGTTCGAAAAGTTTTGTACATGCTCTAGTCTACAGTGTGCTCCGTTACGGCATTACCGTGTATGGTCATTGTGCTCTCCGTTGGAAATTTCGAATTAATTCGATTCTGCGTTCTTTGCTAAAGAACATTTTCTATGATTTATGCCTTGGAAAGGACACTGACACATTTAAAGCATTGCATTTGCCGGATGTTATTATGCTATTAATGGAAACTGTTGTTCATAGGCATTGCGGGATAGCCAATTTAAAGATCTATTTGTGCCTTTCCGTATTCTTATACCCAAAGAGCGTTACGGGATACGTCAATGTTCGACAAGATTTGAAAAAAAATAACTCGTGGTTATTATGTACCTGAATTTTTGTAAACAAACTACCCTCTAGCATTTTTAATTTAAGAACAAAATACAAACTCAAGGAGGCCGTGACAAACTTTAGTTAGTAAAGTGCTCACTAGTTTGCTTTTTTATTCTAATTTGCTTTGTGTTGATTTTGTTTACGCGTTTCCTTTTGCATACGGCTGGTTTTACTGATTGTAAGACGCTGCCAGTCAAGCCCAATGCGGCTTAGGCAGGTCAGACTTCACACACGCTTTGTTCATTTGCAATAGAATAATTATTAATGATTAAAAATATGATGCCAAAGAGCAAGAAAACTACACTCGTTGTCATATCAAAAAAAAAAAAGAGGAAGTTTTGCGCATCGTTTATGCGCTTCTCGAAGTAGCTTTTACAAGATTTGGTTGTCGACGGAAGCGGTTTAATTTGTTATGAACGAGATGAAGTGCTGAAGTGATTTATTGACACAAAACAGGCGCGCATGGCAGCATGCCAGCTGCCAGCTGCACTCGTCCAAGGCTACGACCTCGGATGCATTCCAAGGTACGATAGATTTGTAGTGTGGCGCTGATGAGGGACCTTTCAAAAGCTTTCGTGAAATCAAGGAACATGACGTCAGATTGAAGATTTTTTATCAAGTTAAAATATATATTCTAAGCAAAATGCAAGTGCTTAGTCTTTAAAAAAATGTATTGCGGTGTGTTGGTTTGGGCATTAAAATAAAACTCTTTGTAAGAAGTAATTACGTTTCAATACATAATATGCTGAAAAAGTATATAAGATGGAAACTACCGATGGGTACTTGGCGATAGTTAGTAACAAGGTTTCGGCCCCTGTTTATGCAAATGGGAAGTATTTTTGCTACTTTACAGTGAACTGGAAGCTCTCGCGTGTTCAGTAATAGTTTAATATGTTTTAAAAAGGAAAGCAACCTTAAAAAATGTCTTAAAATAGTTTTCAACCTGTCTTTCGCGCTGGAAGTTATAGATTTTCATTTGATTTCAAAACATCAAGACACAAAATCTGATTTGGATTCATTGGCGTATTATTCCTTTTATTAAATTAAACTTGGTGTCTATATGTTTTCGCTGTAATACTGAGTTAAATTGTGATAACATAATGTGCGCTTTTTCTCCTCTCACAATTTGAAAATCTCCATTATCGAGTACGGAAAATGGATTTGTAAATTTTCAAACATTATCATGGTTACTATGAGACGATTGTTTGGAATTTATAATCCGAAACTTGTTCATGGTTTTCAAGATTTATAAAATTGTAGACACTTTCAGGGTTATTTATCAAAATAGTTTTTGGGGATTTATGATTCAAACAAATTTAGGGGTTTTGAGATTTATAAATTCGCAAATATTTTGAGTGTGTAAATTATACTATTGTTTGGCGCTTATGATCTCAAACATTTTTAGGATCTTTGGGTTTTATGAGTTTCCAAATATTCTCAGGGTGGTTATAAGGCTATTGTTAGGGATTCATGATTATACACCTGTTTACCAAATTTCTTGGGATCTAAGAATTTCCAAATATTTTCAGGGTTCATAAAATATCAATTTGGCCAACTTGGATAAAACGTTGCTCAGTTGCTGCATTCTTAAGTCTGAAACGCATTCAAAATTTAACCAATTAGGCTATGATTCGAGATGCGGTAAGCGGTGCTTTTTATGTTTTATGTGTAAAGTAAAATGATTGAATGCTTTATTGATTAATTGAGTATTTGAGTAACCAAAAAGTTTGAGGGATAAAACTAATTTTGTAGACGCAATGAATATTATACAAAATGCGCCATTCGACCGATTGCTCCTCAAAATTGCAATAAATACTGTATGCAGAGTGGCATTTCATTAACTTCTACTGACGTTTATTCGACCAGCTGATTAAACAAAGCAATTTGGTTAGGTTCGGCATCCTTTGACCGAATAACCAGTTGAATAATTAGTCGGCAGTCAAAGAATTACTTGATCAATCTAGGTTTTCGATATTCACAAAAGACATAGGACACCTTAAGAAACATTAAACGCACACTTTTTCGGGTCATAATCAAAAGTAAATTTAGTCAGTGATTTAAAAAAAAAAAGAACGGTACTGTCCATCGCACATCTGATTGCCATAGTTTCTTCTGAAGTGCGGCCCTCATAACGTCTCTAGATAGCGAGTGTCCTAGGCCACTTTTATAATCTCAAGGTTAGAAATTGATATAAATAATATTTATTACGACTTAAACTTTTTTCTATGAAAAAAGAGAAAAATCTTAGTGATGTGGAATCTGTTCAATATTAATATCATTAAAATGACTTTATATGTCGTACGCGGTGTGGTCTATAATTTTAGGGTTCCGCGTTTTCGGCTTTTATTTTTTCAAAATTCGGCGTACTTTTTTCGGTGTTTATTTTAAGTTCCTATTTCCGGGTTTTTTCGGTGTTTATTATTCCCAAAAAGTTTACCTGTTTTTTCGGTGAATATGCAAGAAACACTAACGGACTCTGGATCAGATGATCCTTGTAGCTGTGATATTTGTGATCACTCAAAGAATAACCACACATGTACATACATGGTTTTCGCTACAACTTCCGTCAGAACACACCTCAAAATCGCGGAATTCGCGGGCATAATCTTCCGCGTGCTCCTTTCCCCTTCCCATTCTGACGACGTGACCGTCTGAGGTGATGACCGTACAGAAACCAGCGAAATGGCCAAAAAAAAAAATCCATTGTATTTATGTTTTCAATTACAGGGAAGTTTGATAGAGTGACGGCTTTCATGGATATCCTCTGAAGTGCATGTAGCAAAAAACCTTATACTAGCCCACATCTGAACTTTTTTCTCAGGACCGGGAACTTGATTTACTAAGCCTGATCACAGAGAGGACACAGATGTCCTGCGAAGGCCAATCCAAGACCTCTTTTGTTGCATGTTGCACCTCGAAGAGGGCAATCACGAAGACGTCAAGCAATGCCGAACCTTGCAAAGCTCTTCTCTCTCTCTCTCTACCCCTTTCCTCCCCCACCCAACTCGACGCGGCCCTGAAAAACTGACCTTTTTTGGTTAAAACTGAATTTGAGAGAACGGATGAGGCATTTTTATCGGTTTTTATCAGTTTGAACCGAAACCGCCGAACCTACAAACTGACCTTTTTCGGTTAAAACCGAATTCTGAAAATGGATTCGGCGTACTGTTATCGGTTTTTATCGGTTTAAACCGAAAACTCGAACCCTAGGTATATTATATGCACTGTTTTTTTCTTGTAAAGTATGTATCCCATGCCCATGTGCTGTTTCTTCAACGTATGCCTCGATAAGCGCCCATTTTTTCACAACACCAAAAAAATTGACACCGAAAAAACTGAATCTGTGGGGAAATAAACCCGAATACACAAAATCCAAGTGATAAAGACTGAGTCGGCTTATCTTGGAATGCCAAGACACCAGTTTCAATTGGTTTCAAGCACAACGCACATTCCATCCATCACCTTACTTGGCAAGGTGCAAGTTGTGAAATTGCAAACACCGACGCTCGTCTGGCAAATTTTTGTAAATGTTCCCAAAGTTGAGCAGTCATCAGAAAAACGCATTGCACACCATTACTTCATTTTAACGGGAGGTTGAACAAAGGAAGGCAGACGGAACACGTAGTTAATGGTGGATAAGAGCCTCTTTATTGGATTCATGGCAAAAATAAGGGTTATTTGAGGCAAACCATTTTACGACTAATACAGTGTAGTAAGACACATGAAACACCAACATGATGATGATTAAGATTTTTTATTACAGTCCTGGCAAACTAAGAGATTATTTGAAAGTGAAAAAAGATTAGTTCGTTGCTCTACCTTTCCAAAGCTTGGTTGATGATTGTGTTCCCAGGCTCAAGAAACTCTTTTGACATCTTTTGGGTAACTCGCCAACTGAATTCGAAAAAAAAAACAGAAAAAACATCCACTAGCTTGGAGAAGGACGCAAAGCAGCCTGAAAACACTGAAGCGTCATACATGACTAAGAGACAAAACGCGACGAGAAACAATCGAAGGAAATGCAGTTATCACGAAACGCATAGTGGAGGGCTGGTACGGCGGCTTGGCTTTTAATGCACTGCGCAGTCGAAGGAGCTGACGGACTTCTCTCCCTGCAAGTTCTCGTAAATGACGGTTTTGCAGTTCCTGTGTGCCTGCAAAGACGTCAAGGGCGCGAAGACGCATTGTAACCAAAGCAATCGATATCACGACCAAAGGCACACATGCGTTAGAAAAATGCTTTTGTACTTCAAACACTCCAACTCTTGAGTATACAAACGCCCAACAAGCCTAATGTCAGAACATTCATTCAGCATCACATGTTTGTACGAAGACATTCAAGTCAAGCTGCGTAGGCTGAAGAAAAAACAAACACGAGAAAGGCTTTATCCCATGCCTCTTTTCCTGTCAGTTATTGCATAGAAATGATTTGCAGCATCAAGAAATCACGGTTAAATTATAGGTCCATTTGGGATGCCAAACTTCTTGAAGCAACTGGCTACTAAGAAGTGTTTCAACTCAAATTTCAGTTATATTCAAGGCAAATGAATTCATTGCAACTACGAATTACAAAAAAATCAACGAAATTAGATGTATTCAATCATTGCACCGGAATCACCATCCCAGTATGCGTAAAGGCTGAACTCCATGGAACGAATAATGTGACGAATGACTGGCGAACGCCGCCCGACGGCACGCTCGCTTTGCGGGCGACGTAGCAGCCACTGTGTTCATTCCACGCGCAGACCAAAAGCCGTCGGGCGAAATTCGTCGGTTATTCGCAGCATATTCGTCCCATGGAGTTCAGCCTTAATTCCGACGCCGCTACCGTACGCCTCTGAAAGGCCTTCCAGAGCGAACTTCCTCAAACAAACGGTGAATCAGCGCATGCACGCCGATAGGCACGTGCAGAGTTGAGATCGCGGGACGATTCGTCTATCCACTACTGAAGTTTGTTCTGAAGAGAGCCCGTAATACAGGGGTATCAAAGTCGACATCTTTGCTAATAAAACTTACGTTTGAAACAAAATCCCATTTTCGCAGAGCGCGGTCTCTGTTGCGCCTGATTCCCACTGGAGCGGCAGAAACAGAAACAACCGACACCGACAAGCTTCGTGCACGTGCGCCAGGCACGGCGAAGGTATCTTTGGCATGCTTGCAATCATTTGTCCTTACTTCACAAGCACCAAGATACTGCAAGCCTGCTGTATCACTTGCACGAGGCTTGTCGGATTCCGTTGTTTCTGTTTGTCACTTCGGTTGTTGTTGATCACAATTAGAAAAAAAAAGAAAAAAAAAAACTTACTGCATTTTCTTTGGCTGTGCAGGCCTCCTTGGAGTACGTGGATGTGAGTTCGCAGACGGACTCAACAACCTTGAGCGTCAGTCTATAGTTGGTTCCTGCAACAACCTGAAAACATTCGTCGAGATTGTCTTAGTGTTACAGCAGTGCGAGCTTAAGACTTGGGAGCAAAAATGTATATGCAATAAAAGATGGGTGCCTACGCCAGTCATCAGAATTAGACGGCATTTTGGGGTTACAAAAAAAAAGAATATGGTACACATTGTTGATTTAGCTATCTCCACAGGTTCATAACCCTTATTGAAAAGGAAACCTAGTCTTTAGGTTGTCAATTTGTACATATAGTCTTGACTACAAGCAAAACACAGATATAGTTAAAGCTGGGAATAAGGACTATTGAAGAAACCTGCCAGAAACTTCAGAGCGGAACCCAAGGTTTCACTAAGTTCCTAGAGAGTTTCAGAATAGCGGGCCTCGACGTCGGGGAGACCGGAACCACCGGAACCCCATACTTGAGAACTCCCTAGAATAGGTGAACCCAAGGCTTTGGGTCCCTCGATGAGCTTGGGGCGTCGCACTTCGCAGAACCTATTTAGTCTTGACCTTCTCCGTTCGGCTATTCGCGACTCCAGCGAACTATAGGGGGCGCGCTGGTTAGGCAAAATGGCGGACGAGAGGAGGTCGTTTTCGTTGTTCAACACGCGGACCACCATAAATGTCTTGCACTGCAGCGTAAAGTCGGTGTAACATATGAAAGCAAAGCGATTTTTCGAAGGTAGAAACCTTCTTCTAGTCAGTGCGTAGGAATGACACGGCGGAAGCATAAAAATAATTACTGGGAACGATGTTTGTTTCTATGCTGCCTATACGAGAACCAAGCAGCGATAGCAGACGACAGAGTCGAAACGACCTCTCTCTGAGCTTCTCGGCGTCGCCGCTATGCGGCGTCGATTTCGCTGGAGTCGCGAATAAAACGCGGCCGGCTTGCAACGAACGGCGTTCGACCTTCGAACGCCGGACTCTCGCGCGAGGAGCAGCAGACGACGCTCCTGCTCGCTTTGATGGGAGGGGATAGTGTCGGTATAGACACAAGGACGGCTGAGCCTTGGTGACTACCGGCTGTCCTTCCAATCAGAGCTCGGATGCTCTGACGTCACCGCACGCTCTCGTCTCCCCTTTCTGAGTTTCTCTGAGTGTACGGTGTAAGAAAGAGAGCGAGCAGCTCTCTTTTTTTTCGCATGGAAACGCCAAAGCGCACGTAAACGACAAAGCACTGAGCTCTGATTGAAATGATTAATGGGTAAGCGCAAAGGCTGGCTGCCCTTGTCTTTACCCAGTCAATCTCACTAATCAGAGCGAACAAGAGCGTTGTCTGCTCCTCGCACAGTGTCTCGCGTTCAAATGCCGGACGCCGGCATTCGGCGTCCAAACGTGTTCGAGCGCATTCGAAGAGTGAGTGTAGACAAAGGCAGCTAGCTTTGCGTCTGCCTTCTAATCATTCCAACCAGAGATCGGTATTCTTACGACCCCAAGAGTTCTCGTCTCCTCCTTGCCCTCAGTTCAAGCCTCGGGGTCTTCGGACTACCAGAGGTCCATTCCGTTCTTTGTAAGCGTTCGGAAGAAAGACACTCACCTGAGTCTCGACCTTCTCCAGTTCTACTACGGTGTCGAAGTGGGTTTTGCCTGGCTGCTGGGCGGACCAAGTGGACGTCGCGAAGTGGGCCAGCTCTAGATACTTGGGGTTGGTGTGGTGGTCCGTCTTTTCGCTGAATCCCCCGACAAGTACCTGGGCGGTGCAGGCTGCCACGCCGCCGAGCAGAAGGACCAAAGCGAGGGAGGAAGTCATCTTGAAGCGAAGCACGACAGTTGTAAACACGCCAACGGAGTGTGATGTTCTCCTTCACAATGAGAACCGACTTTTATAGAGGTTTCGCTTCCTCCTCGCACGCGCGTTCTTTCCACGCGGCTTTCTCCAAACAGGTTTTGTTCACGACCACCTTCATGCGACGGTGTCGTCTTCGTGACGGCCACTCGCTCAAAACGCAGTCCTATGATCACTTTCGCTCGCGTGAAAGTTTGACGTTCGTTATACGCAGATATGCCACACCTACGTCCTGCGTACATACAAAAAAATAATATTGGTATAAAAAAAAGAGCCGATTCGTTTTTTGAAGTTTAGGTGCATATCTGTTTCCTGAAATTCTGCGCGCAAGTTCGTTTGCTTCTTTCGCAGGTGTTGTGTAGGTGTCGAGAACGCCGAACGCTGCTGCGAGACGCTGCGGCGAGACGTGAGGACCTGAAAGTGTGTTTCGGGTCCTCGCCGATGCAGAAGCTGTGCGTTGACGTTAAGGTTCCCCTAGAATGCCTTCATGTTTGTCTGTCTGAGGGTGAAGACATCCATTGTTGCCCTTAATGTGCCTGCGCGTGACGCTCTGGCGCACTCGGTGCGTGACTTGGGCGGTAAAATGGCGTCTATGATTAGCCAAAGCTACGCGCTCGAGCTGAGTGACACCAGATTGAGCGCGCTTCAACATGCATGAAAAAACGATTGGGCGGGAAAATGGCTGAGTATGTCACCACTCAAGCAAAAGCGCGCGTGTGTGAAGGCACTCTAGGTTCCCCTAGGGTGCCTACATGTCTGTCTGTCTCAGGGTGAAGACATCCATTGTTGCACTGAATGTGCCAGCGCGTGACGCTCTCGCGCACTCGGTGCGTGACTTGGGCGATATAATGGCGTCTATGCATTAGCCAAAGCTGGGCGCTCGAGCTGAGTGACACCGTATTGCGCGCACTTCAAGATGCATAAAAAAACGATTGGGCGTAAAACATGCCCCCGCTGAGCATGTCACCACTCAAGCAAAAGCGCGCGTTTGTATGAAGGCACTCTAGGTTCCCTAAAGTCCCTTGATAAAGTCCACGCTTTGAAGTACCGGCAACCACTATTGTAAGAGCGCGCGAGACACGTGCCACGAGCGGGTGCTCCGCCGCCATTCGCTTCCAAGAGCCGCTCACTTCAGTGCTGCGGCCTCCTGCACTGGCGGGTTTCACGCTACTGGGAAGACAAACGCAAACACATCGAGGGTCTTTAGGTACCCCGAGAAATGGCTCTTTGATGCTCTGTGCTACCAGATACTAAATAGATACTGCTACCAAAGACGTACTAAATAGCTAATATGCGTATCAAAGGCTACGAAAAAAAAATCACTGAGGTTTTACAGCAGGGCTAAAAATCCTTTATTCCCTTACTGTAGCCTTTATTGATACATTAGCTATTTTAATATGTTATATCGCTCGACTATCAAGCCGCTCGTAAAACTTCATATCACCTGCTCGACGTCGGTATACAGAACGTCGAAATGTAGTTTTAGGGTGTTACATATGAGACAAGGGGTGTACCCAGTGCACTACCTATTTCTTAGAATGATCAAGATTGTCGGTCTTAGCAGACTATTAATGTGAGCCCGTGCGACACCATTAGGATTGCCGGTCTTATCAGCCTATTAATGTGAGCTCGTTCTGAGCATGACCACTGAAGGAGGCGATGGAGCAGACGATGTAGCAGACGATGGTGCTCATCCGGGCTACCTAGGGGGCGCTGAGGGGTTCTACTAGTTAAAGACCTTTACTACTAGTGATGATGTTTAGAAGGAAACGTGCGAGGCCTTCTGTTCTAGGTGATAGGCTCACGCCGGACGCTGACGCTGCCTTCGTGTCCAATGCGTGATCAGAGTACGAACCCAAAACGCTGGCTAACGGCAGCTGCTAGATGGCGTGCCCTTTTGAAAGGGACCTATTGCGTCGCATAGCCTAACATGGGAACCCACTGACTCAACCGTAGAAACTCAAAAACGAAAAGCTGCGTTTATTCTGCGGTATGCACCAAATTCGCGGCACCGACTGAGACTGTTCGCGAATTTATTCGCGGTGTAATACGACATGTTTTTTTTTTAAATCTTTACAGTGGTTCAACTTGAGTTTTTCGCCTTGGTCCTCACCCGTGAACATGGGACCGAACTGGTCCCGAAACATGGGGTAAATGTTTATTAAATGTTTGGTTAGAGTCCTATTTTTCGCTTCGTGTCTATTCCTAACCAGGCAGAGGGCTGCCGAACGTGTAACTTTAAGAAAGAGTGCAACCAGCCTCTGCTGCGTTGCGCGAGGACAGCGCAGCAGAGGTTGGTTGCACAACTTCTCCACGGGGCGCGGTGCCGTCGGGGCCGAGATGCGCTCCGATTGAAAACCGAAACTTAAAACCTCGTCGAATTTGCGCGGTATTTCAGAAAGCCGTAAAACGCTGCGCGTGCCTTCCATCGTTCTGCAATTTGTTGATTTATTGTTTTTCGATGATGCTGAGCAATTTTAAAATTGAAACCATGCCCTTAAACACAATGTTAAAAAGTTAATTACGCGAAATTAATTAACAGTCTATTTATCCCGGACTTTAATAATTTTCCTAAATAGGCCCCTGCCCAGGATCAAAACGACACAAGCCTTTTTTTGATGCGACGCGTAGCTTTCGCAATATCGAATTTGTCCACTTTTCGTGAAACACCCTGCATATAAAGTCAAGTGAGTGGATTAAAAAAAAATGAGCAAAGGCCATTTATCTGTACGTGATCGCTGTACACTAGGGCTTTGCTTCGATTAATATGTTTATCGATCAATCGGTGCTCTTTAAACGATTAATTAATTGGTTGATTGATTGGTCTAGTGTTGAGGCCGACAGAGTTGTTAACGCAATGCGGCGGCACGGATACACCGTTACGTGTTTGGGGAACACAATCGCTACGATCGTCAGGTGGGGCCTCAGTGATGCCAAAAGCGTGTTTAATGAAGCGACCGAATATTGCTTCATAGGATGTGAATGCATTTGAGTTTACACGTATTGTCAACTGTATTTGAGACTTGATTGGAACTGTTGAGAAGGTGATTTTTATTAAGATTGTATTAATGTTTCTTATAAAAAAAATTTCAATTTATCTATATATTTTTTGAATGAATTCGGTATACACAGAATGTTTTCCGGGGCATTTTGGGAAGTTTGTGAATGTCGAACGCGAATGCCGAAAGCGAACGCCGTTTCGCCGAACGCCGTTTCGCCGAACGCCGTTTCGCCGAACGCCGGTGTCCGGCGTTCATCGCGACGGCGTTGAGGCGTTGGTCGTTATAACGTTCGGCGACCACGTTTGAACAGTATAGTAGATACCAATATGGTAGACATAAAGCCAGCTAGCTGGTATGTACCCACTCCAAAACACTTCTAGGATGTGTAGTGTGCACTGCATTTGAAGGGTATCAAAGCGGATTCTTTTCAATCAAAGCTGGTGTCTCCCAGGGCTATTATATAATCTTTATGTTACTGACCTCTCCATTGTGGTACCAATTTCACTATTTGATATGCTGACGATACCGCTATTTTATCAAGAGCGTCCAATTATTCAGAAGCCTTTTCGTCTTTACAAACTGCGGCAATTTAAACTCTGGACGGGTTTGAAGCTAATAGACCATTTGCTGTCTTACCCAAGCATCAAGGAGAATGCAGGGATTGGTGTTCCACGCGCCACACGCGCACGCCTTTCCTGTATAAAAGATTCGAAGTAAATAACCAAAAGAAAGCATTGACGAACGCGCGTGCAAGATGCCATTTGTTTTAGGTTTTTGCTTTGGAAAAGTTACTACTGCTGAGGCCAGCACGTGCGGCGCGTGGAACACCAATCCCTGCATTCTCCTTGATGCTTGGGTAAGACTGCAATAGGTCTATTTAATTAACGTTAATGCATCCAAAACGGAACCTATATGTTTCCATAACCCGTGGAAACAATTAATATGACTTCTTTTATACGGTTACATACGTCTGAATGTCTCTCATGTGCATGTGAGCCTTTACAGCTGCATACATTTTCTATAAAATATCTTGGCTTATTCTTTGACAGTGACCTAACCTGGAACTCTAATCTTGCTCATCTATGTAAGAAAATTCGTGCAGTGTCTTGTTTCTTATATAACACTAGACATTTTATGCGACTATTCGTTCGAAAAAGTTTTGTACAGGCTGTAGTCTATAGCCTGCTTTGTTACGGCAATACCATGTTTGGTCGTGTTGCTCTCCATTGGCAACTTCGAATTAATTCGATTCTGCGTTCTTTGCAAAATGACTTTTCCTATGAGGTATGCCTTGGAAATGACATTGACACATTTAAAGCATTTCATTTGCCTTATTTTAACCCTCTATTGACGGAAACTGTTGTTGAAAGACATTTTTGGGATAGCCAATTTAAAGTTCTATATGCACCATCTCGTATTCTTAGACCCAAAGAACGTTACCGGACACCTAGATGTTCGACAAAATTAAAAAGAAAGAGCTCGTAGTTATTATGTACCAGACTTTCTGAACAAACTGCCCTCTAGCATTTTTAATTTAAAGACAAACAACCAGCTCGAGAAAGCCCTGAGAAATTTTAGCTAGTAAAGTGCTCACTAGTTTGCTTTTTTATTCTAATTTGTTTGTGTTGATTTTGTTTACGTGTTTCCTTTTGCATACGGCTGGTTTTAATGATTGTAATATGCTGCCAGTCAAGCCCAATGTGATTTAGGCAGGTCTGACTTCACACTCGCTTTGTTCATTTGCAATACAATTATTATTAATGATTAAAAAAAATGCTAAAGAGTAAGAAAACTTGTCCTATGAAGCAAAGAGAAAGTTTTGCGCATCGTTCATGCGCTTCTTGAAGTAGTTCTTATAGGATTTGGTTCTTGAAGGAAGCGGTTTAATTTGTTATGAACGGATTAAGTGCTTAAATGATTTATTGACACAAAACAGGCGCCCATGGCACCATCCAGCTGCTTTGTTTTCTTTATTGACCATGCCAGCTGCCATCTGCACATCCGAGGCTGCGTCCTTGGATACATTCCAAGGTGCGATAGCTTTGTAGTGAGGCGCTGATGAGGGACCTTTCAAAAGATTTTGAGAAGTCAATAAATGACGTAATTTTGAAGATTTTTTTAATCAAGTCCAAACGAATATTCTAAGCAAAATCAAACTGCTCAGTCTTTAAAAAATGTTTTGCGGTATGTTGGTTTGGATGTTCCATATAACAGTTTGTAAGTAGTACGTTGATTACGTGTCAATACATAGTATGCTCAAAAAGTATATGAGGTGGATACTACCGGCGGACACTGGGCAATAGTTAGTAACAAGGTTTTGGCCTCTGTTTTTGCAAATGGGAAGTATTTTCTCTGCCTTACAGTCAACTGGAAGCTCTCGCGTGTTCAATAATAGCTCAATATTTTGTAAAAAATGTAGAAAAACCCTATGCATGATAATAAAAAGTTGTCTTTCGTACTTGAAGTTTAAGAATTTCGATTGATTTTAAAATATCAAGGCACTAAATTTAAATTGAATCCATTTGCAAATTGTAAGTTTTAATGGATTAATACTGGTGTCTAAATGTTCTCGTTCTAATACTGAGTTAAAATGTGATAACATAACGTGCACATTTTTTCCTCTCCAATTTGAATATCACAATTATCGACGTACGGAAGAGAGACTTATAAATTTTCAAACTTTATCAGGGTTGTTTATGAGACGATTGTGTGGGATTTATAATTCCAAACTTCTTGAGGGTTTTCAAGATTTATAAAATTCCAAACACTTTCAGGGTTGTTTATAGGACTATTGTTTGGAATTTATGATTCAAAAATTTTCAGGGGTTTTGGGATTTATAAATTTCCAAATATTATCAGTGTGTTGATTGTACTATTATTTGGGCTTCACGACCCCAAACATTTTCAAGGTTTTTAATATCACTAGTGCTTGGAGTTTGTAATCCCAAACATTTTCAGGGTTTGTGTTTTATAAATTTTCAAATATTGTCAGGGTGGCTTATAAGATTATTGTTTGGGATTCATGGTCACACACATGTTTACAAAACTTCTTGGTATTTTTTGAATTTCTAAATTTTCAGGTTGTTCATAAAAATGAAATAGGCCAACTTCAAAAAAGAGTTGTTCAGTTGCCGTTTTGCATTCTTAAGTATAGTTAGAATATTTCTTGAGATGCCCCTGTGTGAAAAGGTATTCAAGAAGTAACCAAATAGGCTATGAATCGAGATGCCTTAAGCAGTGATTTTTATATTTCATGTTTAAATTAAAATGATTGAATATTTTATTGCTTAATTGAATATTTGAGTAATGAAGAAGTTTGAGGTACACTACTAATTTTATGAACGCAATAAATATTATGCAAAATGCGCCATTTTACCGATTGGTCCTCAAAATTGCAATACTGTATGCATAGTGGCATTTCATTAATTTCTACTGACTTTTATTCTACCAGCTGAGTAAACAAAGCAATTTGCTTACGTTCGGCATCCTCTGACCGAACAAGCAGCTAATAATTAGCCGGCATTCAGAGAATATTTCGATTAATCTAGGTTTCCGACATTTACAACAGACATATGACACCTTAATTAACATTAAACGCACATTTTGATTTGTGGTAACATTCAAAATTAAATTTAGTCAGCAATTTAAACAAAAAAGGGCACCGTACATGGCACATTTGATTGTCTTAGTTTATTATGAAGTGCGGCACAAATAATGTGTTTCGACAGCGAGTGTCCTAGGCAACCTATTTTATCTTAAGGTTGGAAATTGATATCAATAAAATTTATCACGACGTAAAATTTTGTTTCGGTGTGCAAAAAAAAATCTTGGTGATGTGGAATCGCCTGAATATTAATATTATTAAAATGACTTTTTATGAGTGTCGTACGCAGTGTGGTATGTATTATGGACTGCTTTTTTGTGAAGTATGTATCCCACGCCCGTGTCCTGTTCCTTCAACGTAAGCCTCGATAACGCCTATTTTTTACAGCGATAGACACCGAAAAATACCGAATCTGTGGAAGAAACACAACACGAATACACAAAGCTCTAGTGATAAACACTGAGTCGGCTTATCTTGGAATGCCAAGGCACCAGTTTCGATTGGTCTCAAGCACGACGCACATGCCATCCATCGCCCTACTTGGCAAGGTGCATGTTGTAAAGATGCAAACACAACGCTATGTCGTCTGTTTCGTACTCTGGTGTTTCTGTTTTAAGTTGTGTGCAATTTTCTGAAATGTTCCCAAAGATTGAGCAGTCATCAGTAAAACACGTTTCAGAGCATGACTTTGTTTTAACGGGAGATTTGACGAACTAAGGCAGATGGAACACACACTTAACGGTGGATGAGAGTCTCTGTATTAGAATCACGGCAAAAATAAGCATATTTTTGAGGCAAAACATTTTTAGGACAAATTGAATGTAGTAAAACACATGAAACACCTACATAATGATAATTAAGAGGTTCTTTATTACAGTCCTGGCGAACTATAAGGATTATTTGAAAGTGAAAAAATTAGTTCGTTGCTCCACCTCTCCAGAGCTTGGTTGAGGATTGTGCTCCCCAACTGGCGAAAACAATTTTTACATCTTATGGGCAACTCGTTGACTGGATTCGTACAAAAAGCATCCACTAGCTTGGAGAAGGACGCGAAACACCCTGAAAACACTGAAGCGTCATAGATCGCAAGGAGACAAAACGCGACGAGAAACAATCAAAGGAAATGCAGTTTTAATGTACCGCAAAGTGGAGCGCTGGTACGGTGGCTAGGCTCTTAATGCACTACGCAGTCGAAGGACTTGACGAACTTCTCTCTCCGCAAGTTCTCGTAAATGACGGTTATGCAGTTCCTGTGTGCCTGCAAATACATCAAGGGCGCGAAGCATTGTAACCAAAGCAATCAACATCACGACCAAAGGCATACATGCGTTAGAAAAATGCTTCTGTACTTCAAACTCTCCCGCTTTTTCAGTATACAAACACCCAACAAGCATAGTGTCAGAACATTCGTTGAGCATCACACTTTTTTATGAAGACATTTAAGTCAAGCTGCATGGGCTGGAGAAAACAACAACAATAACTGTCAGTTATTGCATAGGTATATTTACAGTATCAAGGAATCACGGTTAAATTATAGGTCCATTTTGTAATGAAAGAATTTTCGAAGCAACTGGCCTAAATAAGGGTTACAACTCAAATTTCAATTATGTTCAAGGCAAATGAAATCATTGCAATTAGGAATTATGAAAAATAACGAAATTATATGTATTCGGTCATTGCAACTGAATCACCATCCCAGCATGCATAATTCCGACGACATTGCCATAGGCATCTGAAAGGCCTTCAGAGCGAACTTCCTCAAACAAACGGTGCATCAACGCACTCCCATAGGCACGTGCAGAGTTGAGATCGCGGGACGATTCACCTATTCTACATTGAAGTTTGTTCAGAAGAAAGCTCGTAATACAGGGGTATCAAAGTCGACATCTTTGCTCATAAAACTTACGTTTGAAACCAAACCGCGCTTTCACAGAGCGCGGTTGCTGTTGTGCCTGATTCCCACTGGAGCGACAAACAGAAACAACCAACACCGACGAACCTCGTGCACCAGGCACGCGAAGGTATCGTTGGCCTGCTTGCAATTGTTTGTCCTTACTTGACGAGCACCAAAATAATGGAAGCCTGCAGTATTACTTGCACGATGCTTGTCGGATTTCGTTGTTTCTCTTCGTCGCTTCGGTTGTCGATTCATTACAATCCCACAAAAAAGAAAAGAAAAAAAGAACTCACCGCATTTTCTTTGGCAGTGCAGGCCTCCTTGGAGTACGTGGATGTGAGTTCGCAGACGGACTCAACAACCTTGAGCGTCAGTCTATAGTTTGTTCCAGAAACAACCTGAAAACATTCGTCAGGGATGTCTTAGTGTTACAGTACTGCGAGCTTAAGACGGGGAACAAAAATGTGTATGCGATAAAAAATAGGTATTTACGCCAGTGATCAGAATTAGACAGCATTTTGTGATTACACAAAAAAAAAGAACATGGTACACATTGTTGTTCTATCTATCGCTGTAGGTTCATAACCCTCGCTGAAAAGTAAACATGGGCTTTAGGTCGTCAATTTGTACCTATAGTCTGGACTACAAGCAAAATACAGATATAGTTAAAGCTGGGAGTAAGGACTATAGAAGAAACCAGCCAAAAACTTCAGAGCAGCACACCAGGTTTCACTAAGTTCTGTGGGCTCCCTGGCGGCTCCCTAGCCCAGTTGCCCAACTGCGAAGCAAAGGGGCCGAAATTTTCCCACATGGCGGTGACGTCACGCCAGCCACGCGCACATCGGATGCGCCGCCTTGATAAGGGGGATCAGAGGCGGCGCGCAGGGAGTCGCTGCCTGGACTCAGGCGCCGCTGGTAACCATGTTAATCGTCTCGTCCATGTCGCATTAAACGTAGTTGCTTGTTGTTGAAACCGTTGGCTCCGTGTTATTCCTCCGGGTCGGGTATGCAGCAAGGCAAACCGACCACAATGGCGCCCAAGCGTGGTATGCTACCCGCTCGCAGTAATTTTACGGGGCTTGGTTTCTTCTTTGAGTAAGCCTTTTTCCTATTCCCCGTGTTTCCTATCGTCGTTCCGTGCTTCTGTCACGTCCGCGTTTGTTGTATTGGCGTGTGTCTGGCTGTTTGTTTCGTGACCGCGGCAATCATATTGTGCGCTTGTGTTGGTTTCTAGGGGGGGGGGGGCGTTTCCTTTTTCGGGTTTGTGTAGCGCTTTTGTTGGGTTTTGGGGGGAGTTTCTCTTGTTGTGCTCTCAGGCATGCTCACACGAGAGCAGGAAGTCGCGATGGCCGCAGCGGCACAAATGAACCTGCTCACGAAGGTCATGGAGATGTGCGACTCCGTGATGCAGCGCCTGGCCCACACGCCTGGCCAGCAGGAGACTTCACCGCGAGAGCCCCGACCACACTTGACTGTTCCAGTCTACATGGGGTATGACGATGTCAAGTCTGTGGCAGACTTCTTGGGCGAGCTGCAGACGTACCACCTTGCCTCCGGTGCCTCGGAAGCCTTCAGTGTGGACCGGATTGTCCCACTGGCTTTGCAAGCCAGCGCCAAGTGCTGGTTGGGGTCGCAGGCCCCTTCACCAGCCTGGCGGACTTCCAGACAAGGCTTCGAAAAGAGTTCCTGCCTGCAGGCTACACGACGCAGATTCTCCGAGAGCTCGAGGCAAGGACGCAGCACCCGGACGAAAGTCTGGTCCGGTACGTTCGGGTCATGCAAGAGCTAATCAAGAATTCCGGACCCGGAGTCACCGGAGTCGGACAGAGTACCTCGGGTCATAAGACAGAGTCACCCAAGGTACCACGTCTACCTCATCAACCACACCTTTGAGACCCTTGAAGAGCTAGCCTGGGGCGCCCGCCTAATCGAGGACGCTGTTCGTGCCAAGCGGAACTACGTGCCGCCGCCACCAGCCAAGTACGCGCTCGAACCGGCATGCGCATGGCGGGGCTCCGAGGCCTCCTCGCAAGTGGGCTGTCTCAACGAGAGCTCCCTTCCCCACCACGTCAACCAGGAGAGCTGGCGTGGCATGCATGATGATCTCCCGTGCAGGAGAAGCGTATGTTCGCCTAACTCTCGTCGAGAGGTCCCCGGAGGTCACAGTTGGGCCCGTTAGGGTTTCGGGCGGGGGTGCCACGACAGGTGGGTGGTCGTGTGCCGTGCCCTATCATAAGCTGGGGCCCAACGAAGATCACCACCCAGGCGAAACCATCTTTATTAGTCTGCTCCTGCAAGTGCTGGCATAAACTGGCACGGTGCAGTCGCAAACCCGCCGCCCAGCAGCATTGACCCCCGCCGCAATGGAACAAGCCCTCCCTAACACAGCCAGTCGCAAGCCTGGTGGAGGCTCTCCCATAGTGGTTCTGGTGGTTCTTTACCCGATCACAGGAGGCTGTTCGACGGGCACCTCGGTGCGGGTGGCTGAAGCAGGCAACTGTCGTCGGACTACTGCTACCACTGCGAGCAGCCGTGCCATCACCAAAACCAGTGTCCAAGACTCCTGGACACTACAAACAAGAGGTGGCACGAGACGGCGGCAAAGGGCCGGAACCAGAACAACCAGGGAAACTACTACGGCCGGCGACGCTGAAACCAGACAGCCACTCGCCGACGGCCGTCGCAGTCCCTGGGAGCATTGAGGCCGCGGCACAGATTCCATCAATATGTCGAATCCAGCCCGAGCCTAACATAATTGAACTGCGCACGACGATTTCACTGCTTTATTTTCCCATTACCGCACTTTGGATTCTGGGGTCGCTATCTCGCTCATAGGCCATTTCATTTTCGAACTGTGCAAAGCAAAAAGGATAAGCCTCCGGCGGTACGAAACCCGTTTGCAGCTAGGCAGCTAGCTTCTGGTACAGGGATAACAGCTGCACCAGGCTGCAGATGCGGTTTAATGGAAACAAGCGGCGTCGGCGATTTCTTCTCTGCCAGGACTCGTGGTACCCGTGATCTTGGGCCGAGATTCCATTACAGGCGAAAGCATGACAATCGACTTTTCTGGTGGCGGATACCGGCTGGAACAACGACCGAGCTAACTCCGTTTACCAGACGGGAGGATTGCATCCGTAACCCGCCCACTGCAGCCCACTTCACCATGATGCCGGACGTCTTGCCTGCCGGCGTTCGAGAATCGTGGCAAAAGTGCGCCGCAAGCAGCCAGCAGAAGCAGGAACTGCAAGCCGTCCTGCAGTCTTTCTCACCGATGTTCACGGAAACACCTGGAAAGACTGACATCCTGCCGCACCGCATTGAAACCGGTGACGCGCCGCCTCGGAGCTGCAACCCTCGACCGATCAGCGTCTACAAAAGGGCACTCCTTGATGCGGCGCTCGCGAAAATGATCGACACCGGTTCAGTACGTGAGTCGAAGAGCCCATGGGAATTCCCCGTTTTCTCACTCCGAAAAAGAAGGAACAGCCAGACTCTGTGTGGATTACAGGCAGCTTAACGATGAGTCCGTACAAGACAGCTACCCTTTTCCCAGCATTTCCTCCGTCATGTACTCGCTCGGGAATGCGCACCATGTTTACAACGCTGGATTGCAGGTCGCGGGTTTCTTTAGATCTAGATTCACCCATCAGATGTTCCAAAAACTGCTTTCATCTGGCTCAAACTGTTGTTCGAGTTCACCCGAGTGCCGTTTGGCTTGTCTAACTCTCCAGCCAGTTTTCAACGCCTGATGGCTGTTGTACTTGAAAACTTGACGTACTGAATTTGCCATGGCATATATCGATGACGTGGTTGTTTTCTCGAGAACTATCGAAGAGCATGTGGAACACCTTCGCATTGTGCTTGAGCGAATGCATAATGCTGGGCTCACGATTCATCCCGGAAAAGTTCAGTTGACTGCGCCCAGGATTAACCTCCTTGGATTCGTTGTGGATAACGGCACGCACCGCCCCAACAACGATAAGTTGCGCGCGCTAACGGAATACCCAAGCCCACATGACATAAAGAGCCTACAAAGATAGCTCGGAATGATTGCGTTCTACCGGGATTTCCACTTTCACTCCACACTGTTCCGAGATATCCCAACCGCTCAATCACCCTTTAAAAGGCGTCAAGTGGTGTTGGGCCGAACAACAACAATGCGCATTCGCAGCCCTTAAAAACGCCATGACTGACAACTTTTGTTTACAGCTCCCAGACTTGAACAAGCCGTTCGTTCTGGAGACAGATGCAAGCTACTGTGTGCCTGGGTGCGCTCTTGCTGCGGAAGTATGGCGGCGTGCTTCGGCCAGTTACTTTCACGAGCCACACGCTAACTCCACCCTAGCGCAACTACAGTGTGGCAGAACGTGAATGTCTCGCCATTATTCATGCTTTCGAGCGCTCCGATATGTATCTAGATGGCACAACGTTCCAGATTGAATCCGATCACTTAGCGCTCTCATGGCTAAGGGGATTTAGGAATCCAGCTGGACGTCTTGCTCGTTGGGCGCTTACGCTCCAACAGTACGACTACTCCATCGTGTGCCACCCGGGGTCGACCAACAAAGTTACTGATGCGCTTTCTCGTGCTCCACTTCCCGAGGAACACTCGCAGGATACCGATGGTTTGATGACCGCCGCGGCCACGGCACGAGGATCCCCAGATTCATGGTGGGGTACATTGGTGAGCCGCGAGGAGCTTCGCAAGGAGCAGGTGGATGACGGGCTCTGCCAACGCGTGTCCACCTGGCTGGCAGCTAGAGGTCCAGTCGACCCGCCCAAGTGACAAGGAGTTCAACTCCTACTTGATGAGCGACGACGGCCTCCTGCTGCGCTACATCCCCCAGGCCGACGACGATCGGAATAGCTCCACGTTCTGGACCATGATACCCCGCAAGCTACCTGGCTCATGGACAACATCGTCGCCACACCCGCCGTCGGAACGATACGGCGGCCGGTCTCATAATGGACCGGGCCACCAATGACGTCGGCGAGCCAGGGACGGCCCAGGGAATCGCGGACCAAGGCCACCCTCTGTAGGACGAAGCGGCAGAAGTGGCAGCTGCCTTGAATCAAGGAGGACCACATGGAGAGCAGCCAGATGCTGGATAGTGTCCAGAACAACAAGGTGGCCGCCAGCCGAGCCCTGATCAAGAGCAAGGAGCTCAAGCGACGAGATGGAGCTGACCGAGCCGCTGCAAAAGAGCAGCATGTGACCAAGGAGCGGTGGAGAGAGCGGACGCCGAACGCATAGCGCGCGTCAACCAACGGCGACGCTGTGACCTCCAACGGGCCATCGCCCTCGTTCAGCAGGCGCCGGCCGGACTGCAACGCTAGTCCGTCCAGCAAGCGCCATCCACCCCCTGACGCCATCGACGTCGTCTCCGTTATCGACATGCCGGACGAAGCTTGAGGGGGGGGGAGTAGTGCGGGCACCTTGGCAGCCTCAGCCCAGTTGCCTGACATCGAGGCAAAGGGGCCGAACTTTTCCTGCGTGGTGGCGACGTCACGCCAGCCACGCGCACATCGGATGCGGCGTCTTGATAAGCCGGATCAAAGGCGGCGCGCCGGGAGTCGCTGCCTGCACTCAGGCGCCACTGGCAACCATGTTAATTGTCTCGTCCAAGTCCCATTACATGTAGTTTCTTGTTGAAACCGGTGGCTCCGTGTTATTCCTCCGGGTCGGGTATGCAGCAAGGCAAACCAACCCACAGTTCCTAGAAAGTTTCAGAATAGGGGGCCTCGACGCCTGGGAGACCGGAACCACCGGAGCCCCGTACTCTAGAACTCCCTAGAATGGGGGACCCCAAGGCTTTGGGTCCCCCGATGATCTTTGGGGCGTCGCACTATGCAGACCTATTTAGTTTTGATCTTCTCCGTTCGGCAACAAATCCCTGCCGGCTTGCAACGAACAGCGTTCGACCTTCGGACGCCAGAACTCCCGCGCGAGGAGCATCAGCAGCAGCAGCAGCAGACGATGCTCCTGCTTGCTTTGATGGGAGGGGGGCAGTGTCGGTATAGAGACAAGGGCGGCTAGCCTTCGCGACTACCGACTGTCCTTCCAATCTCCTTGGATGCTCCGACCGCCACCACAGGCTCTCGTTTCCCCTTTCTCAGTTTCTTACGTATACGGTAAAGAAAGAGAGCTAGCAGCTCTGTTTTTCGCACGGGAACGCCAAAGCACACGTGAATGCCCAAAACGTCGAGCTCCGATTGAAATGGTTAGTGGGTAAACGCAGAGGTTGGCTGCCTTTGTCTTTACCCAGTGTATCTCACTAATCAGAGCGAACAAGAGCGTTGTCTGCTCCGCGCGCTCTGTCTCGCGTTCGAATGCCGGACGCCTTCATTCGGCGTTCGAAAGTGTTCGAGCGCATTCGAACAGTGAGTATTGGCCAAGGCAGCTATAGCTTTGCGTCTACGTTCTCATCATTCCAACCACAGCTCGCTGTTCTGACCACCCCGATCGTTCTCGTCTCCTTCTTCACCTCGAGCTCAAGCCTCGGGGACTTCGGACCAAGAAAGGTCTATTTTGTAAGCATTTGCAAGAAAGACACTCACCTGAGTCTCGACCTTCTCCAATTCTGCTACGGTGTCATGAAGTGGGTTTTGCCTGGCTGCTGGGCGGACCAAGTGGACGTCGCGAAGTGGGCCAGGTCTAGATACTCGGGGTTGGTGTGGTGGTCGGTCCTTTCGCTGAATCCCCCGACAAGTAGATCGGCCGTGCAGACCGCCATGCCGCCAAGCAGAAGGACCAAAGAGAGAGAACAAGTCATCTTGAAGCGAAGCCCGAGAGTTGTGGACACGCCAACGGAGTGTGATGTTAGCCTTCACAATGAGAACCGATTTTTATAGGGTTTCGCTCCCCCTCGCTCGCGCGTTCTTTCCACGGGGCTTTCTCCGAACCGGTTTTGTTCACGACCACCTTCATGCAACGGTGTCCTGTTCGTGACAGCCAGTTGCCAAAACGCTGTCAAATGATCACTTTCGCTCGCGTGGAAGTTTGACGTTAGTTTATGCAGATATGCCACACATGCCTACTGGCATACGAGGAAAAAGACACAAAAAAGCAAACACACAAAACTACCACAATAAGATAAAAAAATGCAGATTTTTTTTTTTGAAGTTTAGTTGCATATTTGGTTTTAGATATGCCGAGCGCAAGTTCGTCTGCTTCTTGAGCAGGGTTGCGGTGACGTCAGAACGCCGAGTTCCGATTGGAAGGATTACTGGTACACTCTACGAAAAAATGAAGGGAAAAGGTAGCAACGGCGCATTTTCCTCCCTTCTACTGACGCGCCCCCAAGCGGACACGAGAAGAAGGGAGAAACGAGACGTTTTTCTCCTCCTCCAGGAAAAAGCTTTCGCCTTCCCGACTCATCTTCTTTCGGTTTCGTTCTTCGAACACGTCGCCTACGTTGTTGAATAAATGTCATTGAGTTGATTGAGCTTCAGCGGCAGCGAAGGCCGCCTGTAATTTCGTCTCCCAGTCGAAACGTGCAGAGCATTTCGGTTGCATTGACGTATTTACCACTAATTTTATCAAACGAGCAAACGAAGCCGCTAGAAACAGCGAAGTTCCGGACCAGTGCCAGCAGCACTACGTACAATGGGCATGGACATCTCCGGATTTCGCAGCCCACGCTACAATTAACTAGAATGGGAGTAGTGAAAAAATTGCTGGCCTCCGGGTGAGGCGCTTCGTGTAGAACCTACCAGGTAGCGCTGGTGTTTGATTCCGGAGCACTTCTGCCAGCGAATTTCGCGCCAAACGTGGCAGTTTTCGATATTAGTGGTACATTAGTGTGGCCTACGTATGCTTTATGGGTGTCGCAACGTCAATAATATTAACGTTTAGAGCTTGCTTGGGCAATTGTAGTAAAAAGCGAGGTACCTAGTCATGCATGCTGGCGCGTTGCGGTGCGCATTCGTCTTCTTTCTCTTCGTTTTCATTGCTTAGTGACAAGCCTCGAACCTATGAATAATAACAATGCCAAGCACTTAAAATTCATGGAAACAAATCGCAAAAACTGCCATAGACACCACAAGAACCATTCGAGAACGTACGTGACGCAATATGCCATGTTACAGTAGCCATGTCCTCCGGAATTCGACAACAGCGCCACTCTCGACCGTCTACACTTCTGGCTTCACACGGCTGATGGGGCGCCACCGACGCTTTTTCCACTACACCTATATTCTAGTTCACTGTACCCACGCGGAACCGTGCGGAACACGCGGAACGATGAGCCTACAGTGGATATGTTGACGTTGACGACGTTGTGGAAATCGCTTAAACTGCGTCCAAGACAGGCAGGTTTTGCTACCGGGTGCCTGGGCGCTGAGTTCAGTTCTGTTTTCCGATGCCGAGGTGCCGACTGGCAGTCAATATGGTTCTGTATTTCTGCGTGTCAGCAACATTGCAGCAAAATCTCGATGGCAGTGTTGTGCGTTGTGAACAGAATAAATTATCGCCGATGTGACCTGTGTTCGCGTATCAGTGGTGTAGCAACAATATCAGCTGTCGGGCATTGATGCCGCATGGTCGGGCCATGATCGGACGGGCGGGGTGTCGCAGGTCGACATTCCGCTTTACATTAAAGAGTTTGAGACCACCTGAGGGATGAGGTGCAATCGATCGACATGCGGATAGTCGTGTTGGAACGCTGGTGTGAACAGTAGCTCCTATCGTACAATGGCCAATGTGACCGTCGATTGTCTCCTCCCCGAGAGCGATTGCGGTCTGGGGAAAAGACGTAACAGTATGAAAATATAACGAAGAGCAGGTATATTTACAGTTTGGAATTCTAGCATTAAGGAAGAAGGGTAAATAAAATCGAAAAAAGGAAAAAAAGCTATTTTCTATTTTTGTTTAAGTATACTTTGGTTCCTGGAGAAACTGCCCTCCAAGTGGCACGCTTTGATAAGCGCTAGAAGTTTTCGAGCTCGCCGCGGCGTAGCTCCGTACACTTCACACCTGAAGCAAGTCACGGCTTTGAGTGCATTCAAGTTGATCGAAAAGCGATTTCTCTGCCCGTGAAGCATCACTTCCAGCTGAGTGAATATCCGCTCCACAGGGATTAATTCAAGACGACAATTGCATCCGCACATGAATAGCACAGATATAAAAACAAAAGCTACAATAGAAATACTGGCTACAGCGTGCCGTGCGGCAAAACAAACACATGACTCGGAACCGCATTGGAGCGGCTTGATTTATTAGCTTTCAAAATGATTACGGCATGAGCGTTTACTTTTACTAAGAGATTCATCTCCTGAGCCGTTCAAAATACTCCCAGAGGTATGGCATTGCTGAAAAAAAAAGCAACTTGCTGGGTATATTTTTTATTGATTAGGCGGTCACCGAGAAATTTTGTATGTTCAAAACGACGAGTATAAAAGATGGAAACGCAGAGCTAGGAAGTAGTGATGGCGTTCGTGTACTGTCGTACTGATGTTTGTATGTGCCGTGTATGCATATGGGCTGAATGTATACGTTCAGCTGATGTTTGTAGTATGCGTAATGTGTCTAAATCTGTGTATAATAAGAGCTCCCAAAGATCCCGAAGAAAAATAGTGGTGGAAGCAAATAAAAATATTCTTTGTAGAACATAAATTGGGCGTCCACCTAGCACCACCTAACCTAGTTTCTTCCAATTACTCTGCTTTACCCTGCCGTCTGGTGGCAAGCGACTTAACCTTCTTTTACGCTACGCGATGATCTGGTTACAGTGCAGCAGTGGCTTCGAGTTCTACCATTCCTCCGTGATGTGCGGTCGACGAAGGAATTGTGACTAGAGGAATAGCAAAGGTAAGACGTAAAGTCCTCGAAGTAACTAAGTATTGGCTGTACCTGTTTAACATTGCATTGCTGATGACGAGAAGACTGAGTAACTGCTTTTGAAATAGAAGTTTCTGCCTTCGGGGGGAAGCTGGCTTCGGAAATAAACACGGTTCGCGGAAAGCACGAGTAACGCTCTTATTTGCTGCTCCTCTCGTCCCGTACAAGAGACGTAGCGTCCTCGTTCAGCCTTATAAAGTTCGAGTCTCTCGATTCCCTAGCAAAAATAACGGTTTGAAATCAGTCCGGAAAGTGAAATCCGGACTAAGATCAAACCGGAGTCAGACCGGAGAGGCGGCTTCCGGTTCGCACAAACCGTGAATTTTCGAATCCGGTTCAAAGTCAAAGTGGAGGAATTCCGCACAAGCAAATTCCGGTTCGCTCAAACTGTAATTTTCAAAATCTGGTTCAAAGTCAAATTGGAGGAATTCTCGGACAGGCAAATTCCTGTTCATTTAAACCGTGATTTTCCTAATCCACTTCAAAGTCAAATTGGAGGAATTCCGGGTAGACAAAATCCGGTTCGCAAAAACTGTGATTTTCGGAATATGGTTAAAAGTACAATTGAAGGAATTACAGACAAACTATATGCGGTTCGAACAAACCATTCCTTGCCTAATTCGGTTAAAAGGCAAATTGAACGAAGTCTAGACTGAAAATATCCGCTTTGCACAAACCATACTTTGGCATATCTTGTTCAAAAGAAAATAGGATTAGCCATCTGATGCCGAGCACTTTCACATGTATGGGTGAAACATCAAGTTGCAGATAATCTATCTTGATGCCGTACGGGCTGCGTCGATCAGAGCTCAGAGCGCAGAAGACGAGCTGATACGCGGTGCCAAAAAGGCGACATCACGGCGATTTTTGCACAAGTCATCGCCATCCAATTCCATCTAGCTTTTTCTATGCACTCTGCAATACTTGTTCATTAATATGCTTAAACTGTGTTTTGTTATTTTTTAATTATTTTCTAAGATAATTTCTTGATAACTATCAAATAATCTTTTTATATAATTTTCACCACATAAAAAATCGAACTCGAAGCCACAGCTAGATGTATGCACAATCGGAAAGTGTCATTTCAGTATCTTTGATAGCTTGCCTGCGGTCTTCTTGTGTATGTTGGAACTTTCGCGAGACCGGCATCGGATTCTCTGAGGACAGGATGCACGTGAGGATCGAGCTGAACCTTACACCACTGACCACGGCTTGCCTCGGCAGAAACGGAGACGATCGCGCGCGGCTGACGAGCAGTGAACATCGTACCTGCAGCGGCCTGATGCAGCCGCGAAGATCAACAGCTGGGAAAGTGGAGACTCGACCAGAAAGAAAGCTGGAATGCAAGCGAGCGGAGTTTGAGAAAGTGACACATGAGAAAGTGGCACGTCGGTTTGGAACGAGTGTGTGTACTTTAGACTAAAAGTGTTGGGTTTTGTTAAGACGGATCGATATTTCCTCACCCGTCCGGCTTTAGAAGCATCCAGCAAGCGAAGAATATGCCCTAGACGCCGCCGCGAAGGCATCATGAACGAAACCTTGACTCTGCTCAGGATTTCTCAATGGTGGCGGTGCTGCTTGCGAGTTCGTGGTTTTCGGTAAAGGTGCTTACTGAGACTGTACGTGTCCGTGAGGTGCACCTGCGGGTTTTATTAGCTGAACTACCGTACATCAGGAATTTACCCAGCGGCATTGTCAGTACTTTCAAATATATTTTTCTTTGTGATAAGAAGTCAGTTGTCCCTATTTGATATGATCTCTTCCGTCTACTGCTGCTTGCGCCAGGGTTTGAAGAAACGCTGGTTTTTATCGTGTCCTTGAGTTATAATATGCTTGTAATACTAATGGTCCTCAATAAATTTTCAACGTTTTTAACTGCATTTTTGTCTATGGTTCACCATCATTTGGGAGTCTAATGGGTTAATGAGCTAAAGGGTTCGGGCTTGAGGGTCTGACCAGTTGAAGGATTTCTCTTGCGAGTATATCTGTTTCACTTTCTCATGCAGTGCAGCAGATGCTATGACCTATTCCTAAAAAACAAGGACGGCGAGCGTGTCACGTAACTGGCCACACCTCGCACAGCTGTGCCCTACCGGAAAGTAAGGTGACATGCTTTCAGCACTGCATTTCCTGGGATGGCTTGTAGCATCAGCTGCAGTACATCGGAAGGTGAAACAGAGTAGGTATGTCACTCTATTAAACTATTTCTATTATTTTCCGGTGTTGCCTGATACGGTTTAATATACAGTCAGACCCACTCCGGTGAAGCTTCTACGGTTTGGCCAAATACGGTTCAGCTTGCGCTTCAACCAATTACGGTCGGGTTTCCGGACTGGTTATTTCCGGTTCATTTTATGGTTTCTAGATTTCCGGTTTGCTTATGGGCCCATTTGACGGACTGAAATTCCGGATTCATTCCGGTTTATTTTTTTAACCTTTCTTTTTTGTAGGATGCAGGCGACGATGGAACATCGTCGCCATAATGAGATGCAGGCGACGATGGAACTTTTGCTCCCCTGCTTCAGGGACGAAAGTTTTCTTCCTTTATGTAGGAATGTAGGTTACAAGACTGTTCCTCCCTTTAGGGAGGACTAAAGCTACAGTTTTTTTCTAAGAGGGTAGACCTCAAGGGAGCCAACATTCAGGCCTACCCACTGTTCCTTTAACCAGAACCAATCAGAGCTTGGCGTTTTTACGCCAGTGCAACCCCTGCACAAGAAGCAGACGAACTTGCACCCCGCATAGCTCGCATCAGCATTGCCGCCAGTGCGTCTCGCAGCGTCTCTCAACGAGCACGATGCCAGCACGCGGTGATGCCAAGAGGGACGCGACTGCAGCTTTGCGCTGTCTATCGTCGCGCTTCAGCGTGTATGCCACTTGGGGTGTGCGGGTCGGGGGTCTACAAACGAGGACGTCATTTGCAGGCCGTGCCTTTTAGGTTGTGTTGCTTGTTCTCAACCATGGCCAGTGAATAATCGGATGCCAAAGCACTGCTTTCATGGTCGCGATTTCGTGCCTGCTATTTCTGGCCGCGTCTTGCATATAGAGTAACCGTGCTCCGCATGCGCAGCATGTCCAGTTTGTGCACCTGTAGGTACACAGAGTGTCTTCATACAAACACGCGCTTCTGCTTGAGTGGTGACAGCTCGGCCATTTATCCGCCCAATCGTGTTTTAATGTATTTTGAAGTGCGCGCACGGGTGGGACTCAGCTCGAGCACGTAGCCTTGGCTGATGCTTAGACGCGAGTTCTCGGTGCCAGTCACACATTGGCGTGCCAGCGCGTCACGCGCTAGCCCACTTAGTGCAACATGATGCAACAGAGGATGTCTTCACATTGAGAGACAGATATGTGGGCAGACTACTATATATATATATATATATATGTAGTTCTACCCACATATCTGTCTCTCAATGTGAAGACATCCTCTGTTGCGTCATGTTGCACATCATGTTGTATCATGTTGCATATATATATATATATATATATATATATATATATATATATATTGTAGCAACGAAGACGACAAGCCTGGAGACCAGAAAGAAGAACGACGATCGCGCGCGTCTTTTATAAAATCTGACTCGTATCAGTGCGGGCAAAAACAATTCACTTCAGTTACACCACTTTTCTTGTCTCGCTATTCTTCGCTTCACTTGGTGGAGGTGCGTGCCTTCTCCATCACCGTGGCATCAAGTTTGGAGCTGAGAATCCACATTCTCACATCGAAAGCAGCGATGACACCCCCTTCTGCCAGTACGATTTACGTGATGACCTCAACGGCAACTCAAGCAGACATCGGATCCCAGTCTGTACTCACTACTCGCCAACGTGAGCCTCATATTTCCTCCGGTATTTGCGACGCTGACGTCGACGACTGGATTGACGCCTACGATTGCGCCAGTCGTTACAATCACTAGAACGATGCAACTAAATTGACTACCGCCATTTTCTACCTGTCCGGCGTCGCGAAACTTTGGTTTCACAACCATGAACAAGACTTTCAAAGCTGTCAAATGTTTGCCAACCGCCTTAGGGAAGTGTTTGGAAGACCTGCGATGCGACAGATTACAGCAGACCGAAAGCTTTCTTGACGCGCTCAACAGCCAACTGAATCATTTACATCCTACATTTAAGAGGTGCTGGATCTTTGCCATCGAGTAGACATAAACATGCCGGAACACGAAAAGGTGCGTCATCTCCTGAAAGGAATCGCCGAGGACGTTTTTCAAGTGATACTCGTGCATAATCCGACAACCGTGAAGAAGATTGTAGAAATATGCCAACAGTTCCACGAACTCAAAACCCAACGCTTGTCTGTTGCTGTCACAGTCCAACGTCTCCCTGAGGTGAGCAGCATATCCGCCCCACCAGTATGCCCACACATCAATAGCACCAGTTTGCACCAATTGATTCAGCACATTGTTCGAGAGGAGGTGCCTCGAGCTCTTCACCCGACACCAACATCGCCTACATCAACAGAGTCTGCACTGCGGTCACTCGTCCAAACCGAGCTGGCTTCTTCTATTCCGTCGGAGGCTCCATTGCCGCTGCAAACCATGCGGCCGACCTATGCAGAAATAGCTGCACCAACATTTACCACCAACTACCCTGCGGGCGGCATGGCTTATGTTCAACCGTTTGGCTACTCTCAGCCACGCATGCAGTCTGTCGCCAACTGATCAATAGCCGCCCTGTATGCTATTATTGTGGAATACCGGGTCATGTTTTCCGCGTGTGCCGTCGTCGCCAAGCTGACGAGTCGTCTGCAAGCTTCAGACAATCTGCTCCTGGGAACTCTGCCCTACACTACCAGACTTCTGAGCACGGCCGATCGTCATCCCCAGCGTCAAGGTTCCTGGGAGCTCAGCAAGCCTACCACGTCGACAGTCGCCTTCACCACAGCACCCGCGATCGACATCGCCTATGCTACGAGCAGAGCCCACTCCTTGAGCACAAGGAGGAAACTTGTAACTGCAGCTTCTGAGGCACCAGCTGCGACCTCATCACGCCGTTCAAGTCCTCGTACATCCCCATCGAACGACGTCATAGTTCAAATTCAAGGTCAAAATGTTCAAGCTTTAGATGATACGGGTGCTGCGATTTCAGTCATGCATTTGGATATTTGTCGTCGCCTCAAGAAAGTCGTCACACCGTATCGAGGTAACCTCAGAACTGCAGGATCCCACCTACTCAAACCGGTTGGGGTTTGCACCGCTGGTATTTGTTTACTGGGTGCATTGTACTTAGTTCAGTTTGTGATACTCTCATCATGCACGCATGACATTATTCTCGGCTGCGATTTTGTTTCTACTACTAATGCAATTATGTTTTGTGGGAGCGCACAGCTTTTCTTCACGAACTGCCTGGACCCGAGGAAGATGCCTCTCTACAAGACAACAAACTCTGCTCATTACAAGAAATTATAATTATGCCTCATAGTTCATCGTTAGTTTCTACTACGTGCTCTTCACTGCCAACAGGAAACTATTCCATCACGCCCACAGTTAACTTATTGACAAAAAAGGTTTGCTGGTTCCCCACGGCCTCGCCGATATTGGCCTCTTGCCAACGTTTATCCTCGTAATTAAGATCACGTCAGAGGCTGTACTGATCCCGGAGCAGACCGTTCTGGCCACCGTCACATTAGCGGCTGACATTAACACAGTTTCCCTCGACGACCCAGCTCACTATCCAGACCAACGCACTCTCAACAGATTATACCAAAGAAAATGAGTCCGGGTGGCTTTCCTCCACCATCGAAAGGAATCTGACCGATCTTCGAAGGCAAAAAATGATAACTCTCCTAGACTTGTACAAAGACGTTTTTGACTTACACGAAACACCTTTGGGTGCCGTTTCAACCGGTCAACATTCCATCGACACGCAAGGCCAAGCTCCTATTCGTCAACGACCCTACAGGGTTTCAATGAAAGAAAGGCGACTCATAGAACAACAAGTCACAGGGATGCTACAACAAGGAGCAATCAGAGAGTCTTCAAGTTCTTTGTCCTCTCCTGTTGTCCTAGTAAAGAAAAAAGACGGCAGCATTCGCTTTTGGGTAGATTACCGACGACTCAACAAGATAACCACCAAAGATGTATATCCATGGCCAGCGCATTGATGATGCCCTCGACTGCCTTCAGGGCGCTGAATTTTTCACCTCCCTGGATTTACAATCCGGATATTGGCAAGTCCCAGTGAAAGAAACCGATAAACCTAAAATGGCCTTTATCACACCAGACGGTCTCTATGAATTTAACGTGATGCCATTTGGACTTTGTAATGCTCCAGCCGCGTTTGAAAGGCTGGTGGATACTGTTCTCCGAGGTCTGAAGTGGCAAATCTGTCTTTGCTATCTAGACGGCATTGTCATTTTTGCACCGACGTTTGAAACACATCTCGAACGTCTGGCCACTGTTCTATCGTGTATTGCAAACACCAATTTGAAACTGAACACCAAGAAGTTCCATTTTGCGACAAAATAAGTTCGACTTCTCGGACATGTAGTACCAAAGAAAGTTGTCCGACCTGATCCTGACAAAATTCGAGCAGTCGCAGAATTTCCACCCTAGCCAGCAGCTAAACAACTTCGCAGCTTTTAGGGTTTTCGCTCCTATTTTCGCCGATTTGCCGAAGGATTCGCAACAATTGGCGCCCCTTACACGCCTTGCATGGTACAACCAAGCCTTTTCATTGGTCTCCAGAATGCCAGTCTGCCTTCAATCAGCTAACTGCTCTCCTGACGGGCGATCCGATTTTATGCCACTTTGACCCCTCACTTCCTGCAGAGATCCATACAGACGCCAGCGCGTATGGACTAGGCGCAGTCCTAATACAACACGAACCACCCCGACCCGAGAGAGTTGTGGCATAGGCCAGTCGCACCCTGTCAAAGTGTGAATGTAATTACTCTACAACCGAAAAAGAATGCTTGGCTATTCTCAACTTTCAGCGATGGTGGTACCGCGGTGTGAGAATGGCGCTCCCTAGCTCCTGGATGACAGGCTTCAGAATAAACGGGCCTGCCTGCACCTTCCCTGACGTGAACAAATAACGTAAGGCTCTGATGCTGCTCGTATATAGCAAAACTAGAATTACTTACGCGTCGCAGACCTAGCCCTCGTACCGCTGTTCTACGACGATCACCCAGATGACTGCCATTTTGATAGGCACCAGTGCGCCACCTATAGGTCGTGAAAGTTGCGAATTATCGCGGCTATTTCTAAGTTTCGACCATACCTGTACGGACGCCATTGTAGTGTCATCACAGATCACCACGCTCTCTGTTGGTTAACGTCGTTGAAAGACGCCTCGGGGCGTTTGGGATGTTGGGCTCTTCGTCTCCAAGAGTACAACTTCTCCGTCACTTATAGGTCCGGACGTAAGCATCAAGATGCTGACGGCCACTCACGCTGCCCCTTGCCAACGATTGCTCTTGACGGGGACGAAGATCCAATTACACTCGCTGCTTTCTCT
>JAZHYW010033226.1:0-17758 GCA_037355805.1 Ixodes ricinus | reverse complement strand
GAACCGGAAAATATAACGGTAACCGGTTCAAAACGGTTCACGGTAATTTTTTTTATTTTTCTTTATTACAAAATGAGCAGTTGAGAAGTAAAAGGGTGCACCTGTATTTCTATGTAGTGATCAAATTGTCATATACCGATTTGTAATGTATGAGAAATTGTTTGTTTTTGTGGGGCTTTTGTATTGGCACTACGATTAATCATGTGTCACGTGGTCAGATGACGTCATGGTGCCAAGACCTGCTGTCAAATAATGTCATGTCACGCGGCCCCGTGACGCAGCGGCATGACTCACCGCGTCAAGTCGACTTAGTTGAGAAAGTCACTAGATGAATTAGCGTTGTTGACAGCGTGACGTCACATGCCATCATGACTCCTCCTCGCGAGTCACGTGACACCATGACGTACTAGATTGTTATGCGCCCGAGTTGAGTGCTTGGGTTCTTGACAATCAGCTTCGCCAAGCATTCGTGTTTGCTCGCGTTCAATCAAAGATGAGAATAACCCAACTCTAACAATGTCTAAAACTCAACTCATGGTTTATTCTTTGCCAACAGCATTGCATGACTATGGTGAACACTGACGGTATATTATAATTAGCGTGAGATCACGTGGCCGCTTGTTCTAAAAGCAAACTGAGGAGGAACAACTGTTTCTTTCCTTTATTTTTTCGGCATCCGCCATTGAGAGGAGAGGAAACCTAATGGGTGATCTTGCAGGTTATCAACGTCAGGGATCAGCTCTTAGCGGTATTTACTGTAAGTACAAAAATTGTTGCGAAAACTATTTTACATGTACACATCATTGAGACACCCAAACATGTTTTCGTTGTTGCTGAAATGTCTAAGAAAGTTGTCCCCGAGAGTAAAACTATCAAAAGGGATGAATACGGCTTATTAATCAGACGTTAAACAGAACTACAAGTATGTACGGCAGGGATACATGAAAAGGAATATTCTCGTGGCCTCAGAGGGACAGCCGAACGTTGGCAGCCGCTTGAATTTTCGCAGTTTTGTTTAAACTTCACGGTATTGGAGTGCAAAATAAAAGAAACGGAGAATTACTGTTACAAAATGACACAAATATACTTGTAGAATTGGCAACCCAAAACGGAGGAGGGAGTCCCTCAGAATTAAAAGAGGGGGGGGGGGTCTAAAAACATACTGGGGTGTAAAGGTTCCTCTACTCCACATCTTCGGAACAGATCAGACAGCGTGATCCTGCAAAACTACTTCTTTGGCAAAATCAGTCCTGCCAGAGAGCTCGTTTTTGTGGTGTCAGGCGTTCGCGCCGTTACTCAGGACGCTGCACCAAGCAAGAATAATTTATGTTTCTGACTACATGGGTTGCACTAGTGCAACTAAATAAGCTACGCTGCAGAGTAACGACACTTGGCTATATTGTGGCTTAAAATCATGGTTGCTAGTTATCTAAAGCTTTATCTGAAATCACAGGAAATGCTTTTTTCGTCCTCCACAAATGTTTGAATAGTTCGCGACAAAGCAAACCAATATTACATGAGCTTCCTAACACCGAGTCTAAGGCTCAGGAAGTCGCACGTTTGAGTCATGGCGATCGGCAGTTCCGTCTGCTCTGCACTAGCCCCAAAATAGTGGCGCCCATAACAATGTCGGGGTACGGAGTGCCGGTACCTAAGCGCAGCTAATTGAGTGGTTCTAGGTTGCACTGAGGGCGAACCTTCTGCAGAGTGCATTTTGCACCACCGGATTAGATTTTCCAAGCAAAAATAAATCTCAGTGACCACAAGCATATAGTGCGATGATGTCACTAGAAAACCATGTTAAACAGTTCAGTTTTCTGGTGAAATGTGATGTTCTCAACGCAATACTCCGTTTCAGTTGAAGCGTGAGCGCAGCAGAACCTACAAGAACGAGCTCCGGGCTTGCAGTGTCCCTGCCAAGCACGCGCGCTCGTGCAGTGCAAGCACTGTTCAGGGCCACATGTTCGCGCTTATTGCATCGGCTGCGTCTGAACTTAAAAAGGCCCTGCAAAGTGTTTCTGGACATTTATATTTTAATTTGCATCGCGTTCGTTCGAACTAGTGAGTGGGACTCTAGCAATACATAAAACATAAAATAAATAAGAAAGCTGATGTATTTTGAATCTAATAGGTGAAAGACATTAAGAATTTTGAGCACATTTTCTTTTGTTGCTGACGTCCTTGGTCTGATCCCATGAAGAACCGAAACGACAAGAGCGTGCAACAACCATGCGCTATCTTCCTAAGTGCTGGAAATTAACATCACATTTATGAAGATTTGAACGCCCCACCAATTTACGGATGTTCAAAGCGAACATTTGAGTGAGAGTCACGTGCGACAAAGGATGTCGTCATTATCCGGCGCTCTAAGGGCAATGTCGTCACTGAACGCTCGTGTCTGACACTGATAGGCACGTCCTTTGGAAGCAGATTTGGTTTTCTTCGTCCCTTTCGGTGCCCCTTTAAAAGGAGCTGTGCAACAATATTCAGTCGGAATTTTTTTCACTTTACACGAGCTTATCAGGCACCTAGTGGGACTCAAGGATACTCGCACGCAACGCCACTGGCCAAGAGACTCCTTTGTTGTGGTGTAACTTAAAGGGACCCTGCAAAACGTTCCTGGCCATTTTCTTTAATTTGCATCGCATTCGCTCGAACTAGTGAGTGGAAATCTAGCAACACATTAAACATAAAAACAAAATACCTGATGTATTTTGAACATGATAGGTGAAAGAAGGTCAGAATTTTGAGCACATTATTTTTTGCTGTTCGCGTCCTTGGTCTGAACGAATAGAGAACCGAAACGACAAGAGCGTGCAACAACCATGCGCGATCTTCCTAACTGTCAGAAATTAACACCTGGGTATGAAAATGTGACCGCCCCAGCAATTTACGGGTGTTCCAAGGATAATGTTCAGTCAGAGTCACGTGCTTGAAAGGATCAGGTTGTCACTTGCGCCTATTTAGCTAGTCCTACCTCTAGAATTCTATGTCGTGATTATCTCACGCTCTACACCATTGTCGTAACTTAGCGCTCGTGTTTGACACTGATAGGCACGCCTTTCGAAGCAGCATTTGGTTTTCTTCCTTTTAAAGGACCAATGAAAATGGGAAAAAATATTTTTTAAACAGTCTGGTTGGGACACGCGTGTCAAGAAAATAATTTTAAGCTAAACAGTGCCGCATAGCAGTCGCGCTGTGATATGCGGCAGCCTAATAAAATGTTAGAGCGCGCATGACTGAAAAAGCGTAGAGTTATAAAATAAGGCCCCAAAGCAAGTGCACGTAAAACCGAATATAACTTTAGCCTCCCGAGACAGTATTCTGCGAAGTTTCGAGCTTATGCAGGCCGATGTCCAAATGTGATTTAAATTAGAAATATAGTGTCTGTTCTTCGTGCTACTTATGTGTAATTGAGAACATCATTGCACGCATGCACGCATTCACGCATCTCTATTAGACAAATACAATATATTAGAAAAATACCAACCAAGTCATAAACAGTTAGGAGCCCGACGTTTCAAAACAAATTCGATTTTTTCATCGGGGGCGACTATTTGCACGTGGAGAGCAGCAGCTCATTTTCCATTTACGGTGTGTCGTTAACTTCGCGCACTTTTTCTTCTTCAAGTTCCCTGGTCCATTTACATTCGCCGATGGTTAAGTGCCTGTTGACCTATTTAGCTCGACCTATTAAAACGTCGGACTTCTAACTGTTAAGGTCTTGGTTGGCGAAGATCTGCATTTCTCAAAATTTTTGACCCATCCAGACAGTTGTCAAACGTGTTTACGTTTAAAACATGCATCTGTATATATTTATTTTTGCAGTAAGGTGTCGTGCATGGGATTATCTAGAAGAATACCATTTATTATCTTTTTTTCTGCACATTTCATGTATTTGCCTTCAGATCTATAATGTGAGCAGACAGTCTTTTTTTGGCATACCCGCGACCCGGCGTATCACAGTGCCAAAGAGCGAACAAAAAAGCAAGTCTCCGCTATGGTGGCTATAGGGGTAGGTGTACCGAGCGCTCCGCATTCTTGGGTAGTTCCTTGTGTCACCGCTTCATGACAAAAAAGTGGCGCTGTAGCCAGGATACCGGTGCATTTCTGCTCGAAGGGGCGTGGCGTGCAGTGTGCGGGGCACGAGAGCGTCTCGTACTCCGCGCGCTCATGCCAGAAGAAACTCCTACGAGTGTTGCCATTGTGCGCCTCCCGATGGCACCAGGCGCAGGGTACCCGTGCCACCAGCGTCATGAACAAATGGCATGCTATCGATTTTCTGTTCGGCACACCTCCCGTTATAGTCACCATATCCCCGCAGTCTCAACAGATGGCGTATTTCCGAGTATCGTCCTACCGCGTCGGTCTGAAGCGGTTTTGTGAACTTCATGAGGTCAAATCTATTGATAAAAAAAATCATTTTATTACTGCCTAAAGACTTCACAACATAAATAAAGGACCGATCACCCCCAAGATATACACTAAGTAAATGCACCGCCAAATTATCTTAAATAATCTCTGAAAATCTTTTCAGCGTTTTTATTCTCGATAGGCACGTCTATAAGTGATTTGGGGGAACCTTAAATATATTTTTTTTCTTATTTTGAAGTTGATTTAAATTACATATGTATTCCTAGCGTATATTGAGCTTCTCAAACACGAAGAAGCCTGTTGCCACTTTTATGTGGCGAACAACAATTTTATATGTCTGTGGGCTGGACGAAAACAAAGAACACCGTGGTGCGTGGCGGAACTATGACGATTGCGCACGCAGGCCGTCAGAAAGTAACAAATTTGTTAGCTGCAATGTCGGGCACAGTATGAAATACTACTTTGTTTCATTTAACAAAAAAAGAAAACGAGCAAGGTGTTGCTTATTTGCAAATTGAATTGACCGGCATCTTGTCAACAACAAACCTCAAACGGCCAGCGATGTCGAAAATGTTCACTTCGGTACGCGCTATATTAGGCCGGATCCGATCTGAGTACGGAGGTCACTCCTTTCTGCATGATTATTCACCCACATCACGGTGCTGAGTGAAAACAATATTGGTCAGGAAAGCAAGCGTGGTGGTTGCCGCTCAGTGTTGCTCTAAAAGGTAGACTGAAAGGGGTTGTCCTAAACGTTTTCTGACATATGGAATATTTTATTGCTTTTTGCTCACTTGTGCCGCCGTCATATATAATTTGAAACGTATTTTGGAAACTAGATTTCAGAAGATATATGGCGAGGACGTGCACATTTCATGATTTTATGCACTGTGGCTAATTCATAAGTTCAAGAGCACAGCAGGATTCGACTTTTACTACTGTGGCGCAAAGTTGTACCAAGCAGGCGACCTACCAGACTGATAACCTTTCAATTCAGGTAAAATATATGCGACTGATCTTAAAAGCCGGATGTTGAGTCATATATGTCAATCTAGTTTTGTCGTTTACTGTGTCATCGAACTTAAATAACGCAATTTATTTTTGGTACCTGAAAATGAAAGTGGATTCTACGAATGATATAGAAAGCTATATAGTACTCGTTTCACTTTTGAAATCGTTCCTACAGTAAAAGGAACGCGGAAAATATATCCTCAATTTAGCGGTTCATACCGGTTCAAACCGGTTTGAACCGCTAAATTGAGAATATATATTTTCGCGCTCTTTTTTTCCCGGAACCGAACCGGAACTAAACCGAAAGCCGTGAATCCGAACCGGAACCGAACCGATAAAAATTTCGGTTCGACTCTGGCTTCAGCTGCGTCTGGTTTTAAGGTGAAACTAAGAATAGAAATACATCCAAGAATGTATGTCGTTACAGAAGTAAAGTACATGTGAAACATTTTAACGCGATACAGAAACATGACAACAAAATTTGTTTCTGAAATACTATCGCGATACGTTTGTACCGTTATACTGCCCAGCCCTGCGCCCAGCTTACCTCGGTGATTCCAACATTGTTTGCAGCGCGTCGTACGAATGCACGCGCTATTTTGCAGAAGGTTCACAGCACATTCCACAACCAACAACCGACGAAAAGACATCCGGCTGAATTTGTATCATGTTTTAATAAAGAAAGTAGTCTCGTGATACTATGAAGCATCTTCTTGGAAATGAAAGCTTTAATATACTAAATAAAACACTAGAGAACACTAGAAAGCTTCCGATTGTGATTAATTACGTTCTGAGTATTGAAGGTCTGAAGGTCAAAATAATCTAGATCTAAATTAAGATATAGCAAAGGATTATACAAATAAAAGAAACATTTGTTGATTCCGAAGGCCTTTATCTAAAACCGAGAATACTCGGCTTTCATAAATTTTATAAATGCTTTGGTGATTATCTTTTGTTAAAATAGTTTTGGTAGTAGCGGTTATATATACTATCTGAGAAATCACTGAACTTTTGTAATCAAATGGAATTGAGGGTCTTGCTGAAGGTTCAGTTTTGGAACAGGAACGCGAATTATAACTATTTTCTTTGCCAATAAAACACTAATAGACTTACGCAGGATTTTGCATGCCTCCTTGTGTTTTCGATTTTACAGCGATGCATTGAAACCTTCGTGGTGAATTTCTAAATTGCATCCTACTGGGTTTGGGAGCTTGCCACGTGTTAGTAGAAGGTGTGCGTATATCTTCGGAGACCAAACTATCAATTGATTGGGCATTTTGTTTAGGAAACCTTTCGTCGAAGAGTTTTTGTTTCTAGGCCTTCATGCTGGACACGTGAAAATGCGCTGACTTGAATGTACCGACGTTTCACGGGATGTATTTCTTGGATACTTGCTCATTGGGGACGACCAAGAGCGGAAAGGCACCGCTTTGGTGTACGCTGGGATAGGAATTCATCATATTTTCTGCATCAAACCACTGCTCCAACGGGTAATTTCTCCTTTCGTAGACATCCGAGTCTTCCAGAACGTCTGAGCACGCCATCGCATCATTCTGGATCTTCAGGTTATCGCAACCCTTCGGCGTCCTCCCAGATCTGTCGACAGATCTTACAGTTGGAGACAGCTTAGAGGCGAGGCTTCTGAATCGACGAGGGATCCATGAAATCATCGAATCGCTTCTGACATCCTCCTGGGACTGTGATAAGTGGGGTGACATTGCAAAGAAGGGATGCGATAGGCCTAATCGAACGTCGTCATCTTTGATGCGGTTGTAGTAAGCGTAGAAAACTTTGCTGAGCATGAGTGCCTGAAAGCATATAAAAAAAATGTCACAGTGTTAATCACATTCATCGAAGTAATCTTAAGCTATTTGCTGTTTCTGAACTGATTAATCAGAAAAAAATGGAGGTATATGTGTTCCTCCTAGGTCACAGGATACTATTAGGAAAGAGCAACAGGTTAAACAGCGATGCACTAAACTACATTATTCGCTACACGTGATTCTTTAACCGGACACGAAAGGACGACAAGGAGGAAAACACACAATTTAGACGTGTGCGTTTTCACCCATGTTTTCTAATCGTCTCCGGTTTAAACTCACGTGTAACATTAACCGGCACGTCTGTTTCGTAACTTTGTCTTATACATTATTCGTCCTCAAAACATAGGACAGGGGCTACATAATGTGCTTGTAATCCCGACGTTTGCTGCAGAAGGTGCAAGAACATTTTGTGCTTCTACGTTGCCAAAATGTTTTCCGTGGGTATGTTCTACTGGTGATTTTACACTTGGAAATTTTAAGGACTACGGCATGTCTTTACAGAAGCAAGAACGTTCGTGATATTATCAATGACGGTCGCGAGGAAAAAAAACCAAGTTGCCTCGAATGTTGTGTTTGAAGGTTACACGAGAGATGGGCTTACACGTCGCATTTTGAATTCGCCATACGTTCTCCTTCGATCATATTGATTATGATCATTGTGTCATCTAACGTCCCTCTAGAAATATTATTGCACGGAAATTTTAACACCCAAAAAATAAGTAAAATTCTATGATGGCCACTTGCCAAAGAAACGGTGTTCACTTTGAATGATGCTCTGCACTTTTTCTTCATAACATGTGTAAACACAACTCTCAGCATCACTCAGTTGCCCGTGTGCGCGCCCGTCGTTAAAATTCTTCAACGGCCACTCAAAAGAAAAAGAATTTCAAACAGTTTGGTTGGGGAACGCGTGTCAAAAAACGAATTTTACGCGAAAAAAAGTTTTCGATCAATATTGACGGCGCGAGATTTATTTTAGTTGCGTCTGAATTATGCCCGCAAAATTCATGACGTCACGGAATGGTCATACACTCTTTCCACCTCAAAGAGAAGGTCATACTCTCTCCACCTCAACGTGATGGCCACAGCATCTTATTGCCACAGCTTTTCTCCTCCACGCGCCCGAATGCCGAGAGGGAAAACAAGTGGAAAGGAGGCGACTACGAACTAAATTGCGTATCGAGCCGTCAATATTGCTCTAAACAGGAACACAATGGAACACAATGGAACACAATCACGGTGTAAGATACACTCTTTAGGTGAGGACACGGTGGGGCTGAACGCGCGGCGCCAGGAATCAGATAGTGTTCGTTCGACGGGCATCCGAAAGGCTGCATTATTCCGCGGCCAACGTGCCCGCGGCTGACAGTGTCGCCGGCGGCCAAACGGCGAAACTGTGTGAGACCGAAAAAAATTATCTCGTTGCCATGACACCCCGGTACACCGGGGTCTTTCTGCACGAGCGACAACCTCGCTGAAGCTCTGCGCGTGGGGAGCATGAGGCGGCACGAGCCGTCTTTTGCCGTGCCCACGGGTCGACGAGTCATCTGCCGGCGCCGCGAACCATAGTGAGAGAGAAAAGAGAGAGTGAAAAGCGAACTTTATCTGCGCTGCGCGAGGAGCGCGCTGTCTTCACCTGAAGAGTATTATCTTACACCGTGAACACAATGTAAGAGCTCACAGAGCTGCCTGCGTGACCTCAATCACTAATATTTTCGGGGTTAAGAACCACACTTTTTTAGCGATTGGACTTTTCAAAACTTGATCGGAAACACATTACACCAGCACTTTTAAGGTACTCTTGCTCACGCAAGTTTTACGAAGGAGACTATAACTATTGACCGAAGTTTATAAATTTGGTAATACGATTCACCTAATTTAAGATTTACATTTATAAAGCGTGTCTGTCTTATTGAGCGAATCATTGATGATATTTTGTTTCAAAATGTAGGCATGTTTGCTAGCTTTATTCGGCTTTAGTAATGGAATTTACTTGATTTTGATGAGATTCAACTGCCCCAGTCTTTTGTCTAAGACAACAATTTATCGGCTCGAAGCATAATCTTGTTAAGGGTCTTTCAATTCTAGTGGTCACGTAAATAAAGCACTTCTTGCCAACAAGCTATGCTTATAATACAGGCTTTCTCAACTTCAGAACGATGTGTGAGTGAATTTCACTTAACTCTATACTGACAGCAGCCGCATTCTCCTGGGCCGCCGTTTATCGCCAGTTTCTTCACAGCGTAGTTGTAGGAAGCCAGCTAGTGTTTCCCGAACTTACTCAACGGCATGTTCACGTGCCTACACTGTATCAGATGCTCAGAAGCCGAAAAATGGCGGGGTCCTGGCTTTGTGTCGATACCACTGGCGACAGCTAAGCCATTATGATCGTGCATATGCAGCGATTTTTTCGGTTAAGCATGAAGGCGAAGTGGCGACACAATTTTCCGTCGCGTAGCGTCACGCGTAACCCATCTGAACGAGGCAGTGAATATTTTAGTACACGTTAAAACTACGATTCATTGATATGGTTCAAAATACCCCTTTTTGAAACTGCGCGCCAGCTAGCAGCTACTGCGCCAAGTATGCGGGTCAACCATTTTTTGGGCATGTGCTTTGAGGATGTATGAGAGAGGAGGGTAGTGTTAGCGTTTGGCGTTAACACGGCTCATTTCGTGTATGAGATGAGTGCTACATCATTGTTCGGCTACGATTCGGATCCAATTACACGCTTCGTACTAAAAAGAAATAAAGTGACCGCCAGTGTTGTTTGATGGATTTATTAAAAAGGTAAATTACAGCTCCAGAGGTGTTTATATGGGAAATTCTCGGAGTTCCCTATATTTGTAATACAGCTATGGCGTATCTCCTATTAAGGTAAAAAAAATGCAAGAACACCTTGTCACACCGTGATGTCAGAACAACGATAGGAAACATAAAATACTTGGCAAAAGCGGGAAGAAACGGACGACATCCGAATTTTTATGCCTAGCACAAAGTAAATATGCGTTCCTACACCTATATGGTCAACATTTTTTTATACTTAGTGATGATCGCCTAGGGGGCATAAAAATAAAACACCCTGGAAAACTGGCCTCACAAATATTACGCAGGCGACCACGCGACGCCATGCGAATGGATAGCGTCAGCTGCTGCGTCTTCTCCGTAATATGGCGTAGCCGTTGACTAGACATTCCGGGGATGTTCCGTCGCACGGTATCACGCGTAGACCACAAACAATAACACACAAAGTGCTAGCGCCGAACACGTTCTCGCGGATGGGCCGCACAGATTGCTCCGTCACACTAGCGTGTTCATTCTTCGCTCGGTAACGTTGTGCCGCTTCAGAGAGGTATTGAAGTTCGAAGCTTTCCTAATACCCGGGGAGAGACCGTCGGCACCTACACATCGACGGTGTACTCTCGTACGTGCTCGTTTACGCTGTCGAGCGTCCGCTGCTTGCTCCGGTGTATGCTTGGGCGGCCCACATCTTGCACGAAAAGTATCTTATGGCGAATTCGGGTGGTCAATCGCCGGCGAAACCGAGCCGGCGGAACCGGCAACCAGAAATGCGCCGGCGGCACACCACGTGACCCTCGCCAACCGAACACGAAACGCCAGACGGTGGCAGTTTACTTCGCCTCTTGCCCGCTCGACATCGCTAGCGAGACGCTGTCGCCGCCGTCACATGGGTGACGGCGGCGACAGCCTCTCGCTAACGGTCAACCCCTTGGATTGACTAGAGTAGTGGCTGCTGAAGTGACTTCAGACCAGTTCCGCTCTTGCGTTCATTTTTTCTCACTGACCTTCTCTCCCATTTCGGAAGTGACGACACCGGATACAGTCTGGCGCCCACTCGCCCGGCCGTTTGGAGCTCGGGCGGAAAAAGCGCCGGAAAGTTGCCTGTGCTTGCCGAAGAACCACCACCCGAACGGTGCGCGCCGGCCGGAAACTGACCACGCGAACACTTTTGCCGGCTTTCCGGCAAAATAAGTTGCCGACGACTGACCACTCGAATTCGCCATTAGAGCGCCGAGGCGACGGGCAACCGAAGGCGAGGGCGTGCAGGTGGCGAGGGTCGCAATCACGTGGCCCACAGCGCAATCGCGGTTGGCCGGACGCGCTGTGTCTCAACCGCGACTATTATCAACGAAGGGCAAGGGTATGACTGTACTACTCGGCCTCTCCCTGCGCCAAAGCGACCCGCGATAGACGCCGGCATCCTCCGTTTGTTTTTGGCAATATGGCGCTCGCCCACTACAAGCCCAGTACAGCTGACGCTATAAGATTTGCGCCTGTAAGTAACAAGTTGTACTCTGATTTAGAGGTGTATTTTACTCGTAGTAGGCTCTTATAATATTCATCGCCTCGCACTCGAGTATCAACACCACGGTATATTTACCTACAAAAAGAACAGCAACAACGCAAGATTAAGCTCAACACCCATGGCATGCAAAAAAATATATAAATAAATTAAACCATTCACGGCAGAAGAGTGTTTAGAATACTGTAATTGCAAGCAAAAGGGTGTGCACAGATTCGACCTGAATGAAACCTAAATATTGAGTCCGAACTGCCTACAGCCGCAGACATCACTAAAACGCAGGATCACTCATAAACGTCTCGTGTTTCCTTTCCAGCAGGCGTCCGTACTTTATCTGTTATTTGTTCTAGGGATACGCCCTGGTTCTGTCGTGCCTTGGTTTTTACACGCCGGAAATTGCTAGATTAATACAAAAAACAAAATAAGTAAACTACAAAAAATCAGCAGAACCCGTCCTTTGGGAATGATTATCTACGTTAATGCGAATAGCATCAAACGGTGCGGAGTTATGCGCGTTCGTCAGGTGGCCGGCACACTCTAGATACGCCAGCCCACTCTTGAGGCGATTCTAAATTTGTTGACACTTTCACAGCCCTGCCCACAATCTCCGCAGCCCAGCACGTGCGTTTGTGTCACTTAGAAAGGCGAGCAAAGCACGCGCCTTACGCACAAACACTCAAAATGGTACCGACCAGACTTTCTGGCGTCTCAGCTAGTCTCAACCAACGGTACTCTAAACGGTTGTTTATATCTTTACCATAGGACGCGCTTTACAGCGCTGTCACAGCTACCGGTGCTGTGACGGGAGAGGCTGAGCACGGCCGCTAGCTCACCCTCTCCCGCACTCGGGAGAGGGTGATGTAGCGGCCGTGCTCAGCCTCACGAGAGCGGAATGAGCCCTCGTGCATGGAACGCGCGCGCACCGGTAGCTGTGACAGCGCTGTAAAGCGCGTCCTATGGTAAAGATATAAACAAGTGTTTAGAGTGCGTTGAATGACTGCCTTCATAGCTCTGTGGTTAGCGCGTCTGCCTGCTGATCAAAGGGTCAACGGTTCGAATCCCATCCGGCGCCGGTCTTTTTTATTTATTTATCGACCCGCGGCGTAAGAGGTTAGATAGCCAGATAGATACATAGACGAAAAGTGCGTGAAGTAGCCAAAGAATGCTATTCGCATTAAAACAAATCTTCGGAGACTTGCTTACGGATAATCTACACACCTTTATTATTTTTTTATCGTCATCCTTCACGGCATTTCAATAGTTACATTTCTTAGTGCACCCATCCCACCCCGCGAGCGTTTACACACCCAATCCCCATTATATAAATAACGCCTTCTCATTTTTCTGCCGGCCACAGCAATTAGTAGTGAGATATTTAGACGCATGCGTGTTGACCGCACGATCATTGTAAGCAGGGACACAGGAGTGACTACCAACAATACTAAACTAACTGTGTCCTAAATCAAACTCAAATTTTGAGGTCTTGCGTGCCGAACTTTAATGGGTATCTGGCACTTTCCAAGACCGTACGGAGTACTACTTTCTACCATCTTCTGACCTTTGGACATGCAATCGAAATTCCGGTTACACGGCGCTCTCCCGGAATAAGCCTGCGTTTGGATTCAGGCCCAGGATTCGAACCCGCTCCTTTGGGGATCCGTAGGCCGGCGCTTTGCCTCGGATCGCTAAGACGACCAACTGACTGTTCTAACATGTAAATCTTTTTTAGAGCGTGGCTGTTAGGCGCCCGTTTCCGGCTTGAGCGGCGTCGTCGTCGCCGTGGCCGTCGCCGTCGGCGTAAAGGCTCTGTTAAAGGCTCTGTTATACTCCGACGTAACGCGTGCGCGCGTGCGAGCGCGTCACAGCGACGTCACGTCGGCGAAAACCCGACGCTCTATACTCCGGCGTCGTGGCGTAACCGACGCGACCGGCGGCGTTCGACGCAGCCTGACCGCCTCGACGCCAAAATGGAGCATGCCGTATTCCGCGCCGGCCGCGCCAGCGACGCCGGACCAGGATGCATCACGCGCTGGCTCCCGGCAGCCCTCGCGGGGGAAGCGCGGCGAATACGAGCAATAGCAGACAACGGGAGCACCTGCACTCCGTGTGGCGTCGTTTTTGAAGAATCGGACTCAGTCGTCGAGAAGCTGATCGAGGAATTCGTCCTCACCCGTGTGTCTACGACACGAGGAAGCTTGAGTACCGTAGACCGTGCTCTTGTCAAAGATGTACCGTATGTACATTGACCGCCAATGCTTGCGGCGCAGGCGGTGCACCAACAGTGCAAGCGCGAGTTTTCGTCGTGCAAGGTACGTCCACGCCATCGCTCGAACTTGGCGCTCAAGAAGCGCGAGAATTTTCGTCTGCTATTCGAAACGAAAAGGAACCGGAAGTAGCGCACTCTCGCAGGAAGCGTGCCCTCGCAGTCAGATTCTGCGCATGCGCCGCACCGGCCGCCCACCGACGCGTGCCGTGGGAGCCGCCAAAGCCGCCGGAGTATAATGAGGGCGAATTTCTGACGCGCGCGGCGTGACTGACGTGACGTAGCCGACTTCGGCCAGCGTTCGCTGCCGCGCGTTACGTCGGAGTATAACAGGCTCTATACTCGACGTAACGCGTGCGCGTCGAGCGCGTCACAGCGACGTCACGTCGGCGAAAACCCGGCGCTCTATACTCCGGCGTCGTGGCGTAACCGACGCGACCGGCGGCGTTCGACGCCGCCTGACCGCCTCGACGCCAAAATGGAGCATGCCGTATTCCGCGCCGGCCGCGCCAGCGACGCCGGACCAGGATGCATCACGCGCTGGCTCCCGGCAGCCCTCGCGCGGGAAGCGCGGCGAATACGAGCAATAGCAGACGACGGGAGCCCCACTTGTGCGGCGTCAGGTTCGAAGAATCGGACTCGGTCGTCGAGAAGCTGATCGAGGAATTCGTCCTCACCCGTGTGTCTACGACACGAGGAAGCTTGAGTACCGTAGACCGTGCGCTTGTCAAAGATGTACCGTATGTACATTGCCCGCCTACGCTTGCGGCGCAGGCGGTGCACCAACAGTGCAAGCGCGAGTTTTCGTCGTGCAAGGTACGTCCACGTTATCGCTCGAACTTGGAGGTCAAGAAGCGCGAGAATTTTCGTCTGCTATTCGAAACGAAAAGGAACCAGTGGCGTACTCTCGCAGGAAACGTGCCCTCGTAGTCAGATTCTGCGCATGCGCCGCGCTGGCGGACCACCGACGCGCACCGCGGAAGCCGCCTGGTCTGCCGGAGTATAAAGAGGGCGAATTTTCGACGCGCGCGGCGTGACTGACGTGACGTAGCCGACTTCGGCCAGCGTTCGCTGGCGCGCGCGTTACGTCGGAGTATAACAGAGCCTTGTAGCCGAGCTTCGGCTAGCGTTCGCTGGCGCGACGCGACTATCGCTCGGAGTATACCAGACGTCCTTCGCTGGCGTAACGCGCGCGCACAGCGAGCGTCGCTGGCCGGAAGTCGGTCTACGTCGACGTCGTCACGCCGCGCGCGTCGAGTTCGCCACGCTCGCCGGCAGTCCAGGCCGACTGCGCGACGCGCTAACCGTCGGTTACGTGTAGCCGACAGTACCAGGATGAGGCATTTTGAAATCACGTGACTGGCTCGGTAGCGATGCGGGGAAACATGTGCGGTACTGCGTGACGCGACGCCGCTCGCTGTGATAATAATATGTCGCTGCAATGACCGTGCGCGTTAGTCGGTCAACGAGCAATGCAGGGAGGCGTTCGCGTTAGACTCGCCTCAGTTAATACCGCAAAGCATGGGCCAGACGTCGCCGCATCTTTAACATAGTTCTTCGGTCTGCGCATTCTAAGCCTGAATGAATGCGGTAATTGTCGGCATGGCAACGTCTTTGGAAAGCGGATTGCTGATTGTCATTCAAAGCTGACAGCGTCCCGACAGACTATTTTCTGATATCCAGATCGCGGAAGATGAACGCGAAGTGTAATTCGCAGTCCACTGGCGCTGGCTTACTTTATAAGATTCAGTAAAATCATAACAAGGCTTTAACGAGACGGCGTGCAAGGAATCACCTGTTTTATACTGTGCGCTTCTCGAAGATGTTACGACGCAGACGCCGCAGTGCGCGCTGCACGTTGATCGCTAGCATGCGCCGCGGTGCTTGGATCATACAGTACAAGCGCGATGTTCGGTGGCGCTGCGTGCATGTGTCGTCATCACACAGTCCGCTTTCAACTGGATGCCAGCGCGCAGTATCGCGTGTCATTCGAGGCGAAAAGGAATGCCAGTAATCGAAGCTATGCAACAAATGCGGCGATGTCATCTGCTCATGCTGCGGATATAAGCGACGTAGCATAGCGAGGCGCCGCCTGCGTCACGCCGTAGCTGACTAACGCGGCGTGAGCATTACAGCGCGATATTATTCGCCAGCGCAGCGGCGCTCGACTCACCGGAGTAACGCTGTTTCGCCGCGCAGCGCGCGCCAGCGACGCTAGTGCCGAAGTCGGCTACGTCACGTCAGTCACGCCGCGCGCGTCGAAATTCGCCTCTTTATACTCCGGCAGACCAGGCGGCTCCCGCGGTGCGCGTCGGTGGTCCGCCAGCGCGGCGCATGCGCAGAATCTGACTACGAGGGCACGCTTCCTGCGAGAGTACGCCACTGGTTCCTTTCGTTTCGAATAGCAGACGAAAATTCTCGCGCTTCTGACCTCCAAGTTCGAGCGATAACGTGGACGTACCTTGCACGACGAAAACTCGCGCTTGCACTGTTGGTGCACCGCCTGCGCCGCAAGCGTAGGCGGTCAATGTACATACGGTACATCTTTGACAAGCGCACGGTCTACGGTACTCAAGCTTCCTCGTGTCGTAGACACACGGGTGAGGACGAATTCCTCGATCAGCTTCTCGACGACCGAGTCCGATTCTTCGAACCTGACGCCGCACAAGTGGGGCTCCTGTCGTCTGCTATTGCTCGTATTCGCCGCGCTTCCCGCGCGAGGGCTGCCGGGAGCCAGCGCGTGATGCATCCTGGTCCGGCGTCGCTGGCGCGGCCGGCGCGGAATACGGCATGCTCCATTTTGGCGTCGAGGCGGTCAGGCGGCGTCGAACGCCGCCGGTCGCGTCGGTTACGCCACGACGCCGGAGTATAGAGCGCCGGGTTTTCGCCGACGTGACGTCGCTGTGACGCGCTCGCACGCGCGCACGCGTTACGTCGGAGTATAACAGAGCCTTAACACGTCGGCATGACGCGTCGGCGTCGCCGTCGGCATAACCGCGCGGTGCATTATGGGAAACGTCCCATAATGCACCGCGGTGACACGCGCGTTGCATTATGGGGCGTTTTTTATAATGCACCGCACGGGAGGGAGGACGGGGAGAGGAAGGAGGAGGAGGGAGGAGGAGGAGGAGGAGGAGGAGAGGGTACGGATGAGGAGGAGGGACATACCGTCCCCTCGGTACCCTCCTCCCTCATCTTCAAGATCTGCGCTGTAATTCGGCATTACAGGGTGTTGTAAAAGTCTTGCATTTTTTTTTCTTCTGCCTGCTACAAATTAACTTAAAACATAGTTATCACTTGAAATATATGCATTTAGTGAGGAAAAAGCGCTGATATTATTTTTAAAACATTAAGAAGTCCAATATACCATAAACGCAATCACCTGTGCATAGAAAAATGATACAGATAGACGCACATAGGGAACTCGATATTGATTTTTACTGGACTTTAAAGTCAGAGGGAAATGGAATTAACGGGCATGTTTACCAATTAGTACTAAAAATAATTCGGTATGTGAAACAAATAAGTTAGCTTACCTTGAACGCGGCTGCAAGAGTGTGCCCAAAAAGGCGGAGGCCCGTTGAACCCCCTAAAAGAAATATAAAGATAAATAAAAATATGTAGTATGCAACTCTTACACCAAGACAAATAATTAGAGCTTCAGAAACGCGTTCTTCTTTTGATGTATACGTCTTATAATTTTTTTGCCGCTAATATAAGGAGAGCGCATTAATGATCGACAACCCGAGTTTAATAAAGTCATCACAAACAGAAAACACGGATGGGATGTCTTAATACGTCACAAACTTATTTCTGGTATTTTTGAGGACCACAGAAATGGCCGGAAAAACTTGTCTTCAGCCAAAATTGTGCGATATGCATTAAGTTAGAATTTATGTTTACAGTCCGGTGGCCGCACTACAACTTTTTGTTGATTATAAAAAAACAGCAAGCTGCTGCTCA
>JAZHYW010033224.1:0-13193 GCA_037355805.1 Ixodes ricinus | reverse complement strand
CCTTGTCTGCTAAAGACGCCGGCTCTCGGCGTCGTATGCTCGTTCGTTGGCGGCAGTTGGCGTCGCGACCGCTTCCGCCATATCTTGTCTCCTGCGCGAAACGGCGCCGTGTTGTTTGAAGACCGGTGGCGTCGCTCCGTTTCTCATAGCAGCTGAGACTTTTTCTCTCTTTACTTTTTCTTCAGGTAAGTTCGCTCTTGCAAATTTTATTTAAAATATGCACCATCTGTGGGCAACGCTGCACAAAATCGTAGCGCGATAGGTTAAGAAACCGAATTTCGCGGTCGATTTAAAGAGCCTTGGCCTCGCCTTGAATCACCCTGTAGTTAACGCGTGTGGAGAAGGAGGTTTCGTTCGTACAATACACTTGCATAACGGCCACGGGGTCCCGCCATGCGCATGCCGGTTTGAACGCGAAATTGGCTGGTGGCGGAGGCACGTAGTTCCGCTTGGCACGAAAAGCTTCCTCTATGAGGCGGGCGCCTTGGGGTAGCTTTTCGAGCGTCTCAGAGATGCGGTTCATGAGGTAGACGTGGTAACTGCGGGCGCCGCAGCCTTCTGACCCGAGCTACTATATCCGTCTCCGGTGGCTTCAGATCCCCCATCTTGAAGAAATATTGCATTACCCGAACGCACCGGACCAGACTTTCATCCTGGTGCTGGGTCCTTGCCTCGATCTCTCGGAGAATCTGCGTCGCGTAGCCCGCAGGCAGGAAATCTTCTAGAAGCCTTGTCTGGAAGCTCGCCAGGTTGTTAAAGGAGGCCTGAGACCCCAACCAGCATCTGGCTGTGGCTTTCAATGCCAGCGGGATAATGTGGTTCACGAGTAAGGCATCGGATGCACCAGCAGCAAGGTGCAACGTCTGCAACTTTCCCCGCAGGCATTCCAGGGACTTGACGTCGCCGTACCTCGTGAAGACTGAAACAGTCAAGTGCGTTCAGGGCTCTCGCGGTAAAGTCTCCTGCTAGGCAGGCCTGAGGGCCAGGCGCTGCATAACGGAGTCGCACACCTCCGTTACCTTCCTGGGCAGGTTCACTTGTGCGGCGGCGGCCATCGCGGCTTTCTGCTTCCGTGTGAGCATGCCTGCAAGCACAAAACAAAGCTCACAAAAACCAACACAAGCGCGCATAACCAATGCCGCAGTCACAAAACAAACAGTCAGAAACACACCATTACAAAAAACGCGGACGTGACGGAAGCATGGAAGCACGGAAGAGTGGTAACAAAAGCTTTACCGGAAGGTGAACCCAAGCGCCGTGAAAGTCCTGCGATTGGGTGGCAAGCCACGCTTCGGCGCAAGTGTGGTCGGTTTGCCTTGTTGCATGCCCGACCCGGAGTAATAGCACGGAGCCAACGGTTTCAACAACAAGAAATATCATTTGATTGGACATGGACAAGACTATGAATGCACTAACATCGTTAACGGCTGCGTTTGAGTCCAGGCAGCGACTCCCTATGCGCCACCACTGATCCGCCTTATAAAGGCGGCGCACACGATCTCCGCGTGGACGGATTGGTTCCGCCGCCACGCTCTAACGTTCGCCACGGGCACCCAGCAGTTGGGCAACTGGGCTGGGGAGCCACCAGGGTGCCCATGCGGTTCTAGTAGATACGAAAAGCAAACAGTGATAAAAACGGTGGAAACCAGAGCATTATCTGCTGCAAAACTATTTACTATCTACAACCAGACTAATTGAAGAAACTTTGGCAGCACTTTTGATCCCGGTGGTCTTCTCAACTCAGAACTCAGAAGTACAGTGGCCCAAGCTTTTAATGATATCAAGCGATTGTCGACCGCCGGGACAGCCAGCGCCGTACCGCGGAGGGATCTGGCGACACGGGAGAGATTTGGCGTGTACGCACAAAGCTCTTTCCGGTGCGAGCGTCGTCTGCTAGGCTATTCCGTTGAACGCATATATACCCTGTTCAATATCTGCTGGCAGAGCTAACCTCCTTTAAGCAAAGCTCTGAACAGCGCTTGCTTGCGTGATACTGCTCAGGCGAGGCTTAAACCGCGCGTCATCTCAAGTTTAATTTAATATTTTTTTTTCATTTTTGCCATTATTTTGTAGGCACCAACAAAAGTGAAAATATGGTGACACGACAAAGTGATTGCAAGTATGCATTAAACAATATACCGCAGCCAATGCTACGAGCCATCAAAACCAATCCAGAGCATTTATCCTGCTACGTGACATCGCGCTTCCACGGGCAGTTGTACCCATGGTGGAGGCCACGCTACGCACTTTTCGCGATGGACTGGACAAGGTGGCTCGTAGTGTCGGCTGCAGTTCAGCACAAACTGAAATGGAGTATAGACAGGCTTTACTCTTGGTGTCTTGTATTTTCAACTGCGTTGTTGCTGTCATCATATAGCCTATGTGGCCGGGTAGTCACACTTTTTTATAACCAGCGGGCGCGCGTACATATTTTATTCCTCCTCGAGTGCCATAGGAACACAGGAACGTGTTGTGAGAATATCGATGGGCGGCATGACGCAAATGGATATAGCAACAACAGTCGGGGTTACACAGGCTACCTTCAATAGTATTGTGAACGCATTCCAAGAAGAGGGGCGTATCGGCGATGCCCCTCGACATTGCAAGCGCCCTGCGCTCCTTTGCAACGGAGCAGGGACTGTGTGCGATCAACGGAATAGCCTAGCACACGACACTCCCACCAGAAAGGGCATTGTGCGCACGCGCTTAATCTCTCCCGTGTCGCCGCACGCCCGCGAGGCACGGCACTGGCCGTCCCGATGGTCGACGCTCGTTTGATAATATCTAAATTTTAGGCCACTGTACTTCCGTGCAAAATAACGCTTGTTTTTGTCCCAGTGTGCTCATTTAAAGACTTGCCTGATAATTGAAATGTCGTCAAGGCTACAGAAAGTGTGAATGCGAATGGATTGGCACCCGAGTCAGTGCACAACGGTTAAGTATCAGAAGGTAAAATCCTGATGCAAGGGCGTTGAGGCGCCAACACCCGTCCACACTCACGTTGGGGTGCATAGACCCCATTGGGGTACATAGACCCCATCACTGTCAAATGGGGTACATAGACATCATTTCTTATTCTATCCTTTCTGATTGTTCAGATATGTTATTAGCTGAATTTTTTTTTTATGTAGCAGACACCCCTTAATAAACAAATCTTTGTGATCTGAATGCACAAAAATGAAATAAAAATTTGCATATTGCTCATATAGGCCCACGTTACAGCTACAGCAGGTGGGAATTGTATATGGGTGTTTTCTGTGCAAATTAAATCGCAAATACCCCTTGCATTGGACAATCCGTGAACGCCCTGACACATAAACACACGTTTTTGACATCTGCGACGACAAGCAGTGATCCCAGTAGCGACGGCGGTTTTATTAGTTTTACAGTGTTGATTTGTGAGGAATGTGAGCAACCGCTACATCATGGGGAATTTAAAACGCGTCCTAGTATACATGAACAAAACATTATATTTTTTTCAATGTGCAGAAGACAAGCAGCCGTCGGCACAGGCTCTTAACCTCTCTTCTAATTTCAGGCGATTTCCTGAACATGCAAGATGTCCAGGCACTCTTCATCGTATCGGGAACACGTCTCGTAGTGTCCATGGCAGGGTACAAGCAAAAAGCAAGAGTTATCCGGTCGTAGTTGTCGATGTTATCGAACATAGCCACGGCCGGTGTAAGCTTCGTCTAGCGCAAAAAATACGTCGGGGAATGTCCCAATCGGCCAATGGGTCCGTACCACAGGAAATCAAACTAAACGACTGCCGGTACTAAAATTGTTGCACATTGGTATAAACAGAGCTGCCAGAGGCAACGACGTGATTGAGTGCATAAAAAAGAAAGCACGCCTTTTTCGTGAGTAGCTTTCTCTCAGCGACGTGTATACCACCAGCATATGCGTTGACGAAAAACTTGTAAAATCTCGTTTCACGCAGCGATCTGTGCCTGACCGGCCTGTATAAAAGGCATACAAACATTTGCCACTTATCTGTGACAGCTAGAAGTCCTATTCCAGTCGGCGCTGACAGCAAAAACGCCGGACAAGCAAAGCAACGCAACAAAGCGACACAACGCAACACCATACACACACCGATCTGCGGTCCGCTCCTGTCTACTGGGTTTCGATTTGGATTTTGCGACCAGCCAGCGTCGATTATTTATTATTCCTGCTAGGTTTTGCAGATTAGTTCGAAACCGGGTTCAAAATGCATATATTCCTTGGCGAACTTGAAACACCTGAGCAACTAGCTTGACCATCCCGTTATGGCCACCCCGTCTATGAGCGGAACGCGATGGAGAAAATTTCCCCCTCTCCAATGACCAATAGAGGGCGCCCCGCGTAAAATCGATGAAAAGGAGAGACTAGTTCGTCAAAAGGAGGATATTGAAAATTCTCTTTTTTTCGGCACCTTTTTTCTAAGAGTGTAGCAAAACTATATACGATCAGTCAACAGTATTCCTCCTTGACATGGGTTATTGATTTATAGCTATGAAAATAAGAAGTCTATAATCTCCGAAATGTTCTTAGTCATATCGTAATTGCGCCTTACACGTACACCCATGAGGACTTCCAGGTACACCTTCGGTGATGATTAGGTTTTTTTTTTTGTTCTGAAAGACTCGGCTTCAATTAGCCACCAGAGCCGGGAAGATGGCAGCCATTTTGACTCTTCCGTCACATCTGGATAGAAACGTGCATCGCAGAGCTTAAAGCTACACGAACGATCGAAACACGTTATCGTATTCTTTCCTTGAACAGTCCGAAGCCGTCCAGTAACTGTTGCAGTGTGGACTCAGATGTTATGTGGCTATAAACGTAGAAACTCACGGAGTCTATGGTAGAGCTCCAACCGTTGAAACAAGAAATTTTGAATTTTTTTTCTCAAGATTAGGGGTCAAAAAATAAATCTGTATACGAAGAAATCACTTGCTCAAAATGTCTCCTGTTTTTACAAGTCAGGGTTTGTGGAAGCTTACGTCATATATTATAGGTTTTTCTTAGCCCCTGAGATACGACATCTAACATTTTTTTTAGATTATTCCTATGTATTCGTTTTTATCATTGGTGTCGGTCGCACTTCCAACATTCCAGTCATTTTCATTATTTTGGGCGTCTATTTTAAATGCGCTTACTTTATATATACAAATATATTTTTCAGTGCGTTTTCAATCTATTTACCTAAGTTTTTCTGACATTAAGTCCATTTGATTTGTGCGAAACATATATTTAAAAAAAGTTTATTTACTAAGTGTATTTTCAATATATTATAAGAACTTGGTATTTAAAAGAAAGAATTTCATTTTATATTCATACAGAAATTTTAAATGCTTTGTAGATCTATCAAAATAGTGTTCAGGAATTGAGGTAGTTTTGTGAGGTTTGCTAGGAGAATATTTAACTGACAAACTTTCAGCGTAATTAAGAGATATATTTAATGGTATGTGACAAACAGAACAGTGTACTTGAGTGTACTTAAGGTTTATTCGAAATTTAAAAATGTAGTTAAAAGGCATTGGAAATACGTATAGAAATATTTTAAATCTATTAGCTTCAACCAAGTGTAGTAATTGACGGGCCCTGATCATTACTGACTAAATAATACAGTCGTCTGCTGTTCATTGGCCCTGCCAGCGATCACAAGTTTCTAGAGTCACAAAATCTAAAACTTGCATTACTATAGCCTTTTATGGCACACCAAATGTTACCCCAAACCGTATTTTCATCCGACTTGCTCGCAACTTTAGGTGGGTTATTTCTCGGGATATTACGCTACAAATGACAGGTATCGCGTACCGGTGGCCTATAACCACTTACCGGTGAGCTGTACCGGTAGGCATAGTATGTCATACAGGTATACAGATATAATTTTAAAATGTCACTTGCCATTCTCTTTGCGAGTATCTCTCATTCAATGATATTTGCGATGAGCTCTTAAAACCTGAAGTACATAGTCTAAGCAAAACTAACACTATCTGCGGGTGTATCCTGTGAAAACAAATTGAAGCCATCCCTGAAAACAGAGTGCACTGAGGGTGGAAGGTTCGGTTTCCAATGGTCTCCAGAAAGCGGCGGCCGTATGGAAGTGAAAGTGAAGCCATTGTACCTGAACTTGCGTCTAGATAGAACGGTTCGCTCTTAATTTTATCACCATGGATTCGTTGCAGGATGTCCCAGTCACGTAGTCGCATAAACATGATGGCATAAAACCATGCTCCCTGGTTCTACGATGCTCATCGTATCATCACCTGAAGCCCATCGACATTCACTGCGCCCGCAACGCCAGATGCTAAGAGCCAGAATTTCGGCGAATTTTCCAGTGGGCACGGGGCAGCGCCACTACCAGCAATGTCTTACAAGCCTTGTTTCTTCGTACCTCAGGTGGGTAACCTTTTTCCTTTTTACGTAAAATAGGAAGACAACCGTTTGTTGTTGCTCTTCCCGAGCGCACTATGGGTTGACGTGGTATAAAGTACGTGAAAAACTGTCTTTTTCATTGATATCAGGGGACATAGAGATGAACTTCGGCCTACCACGTGATTTTTCTTGTCCGACTCCGTCACAGAAACGACTAGTCGCCCTGTCGCGTGTATAGAAACAGCAAAAATACCGCGGCCGCGATTGCAGTGACTCAAAAAGAGCAAAACATGGAAAGTTTGCAAATGTTGGGTGAACTTCAGAAGCAATCAGGTGAAATATCAGCAGGGAATCAGGAATTCAAACAAAGTGTAGCTAGAATTGGAACCAGGCCAAAAAACATTGAATCTACGCTTACAAATATGTGCAGCAGACTAACAGCTGTCGAAGAAAAGCAAGAAGCTCTAGATATAGTTCAAAACGATTTGAAAAATACTTCATACACGGTCGAAAGTCCTCGAAGACAGAAGCCATTTTGCAGTCCGGACTTGTTAAACCTAATGATATGTCTCGACCGGATAAGTTGGTTTTCCACGGAATCCTAGACACTCACTAAACATAGTCACAAACTAAAGAAATGTATCAGGGCTCCTGTCCAACTGACTTGGTACTCAAGCTAACCTTGGTTTATATCGATCAAGCCCATCCTTTAGGAAATACTTCGAGCTCAAGGTGCCGCCCTGTATTAATCACAATTACTAGTTTTAAAACTAGAGCAATGGTCCTTCAGGCTAAAGCATAAACTGAAAAAGAGCACGATGTGTGTGTGTGTAGGAGGAATTTCACCCGCAACGCCAGGAGAGTACAGAAAAAAACTAAATTAACTTGACAACCCGATGCTTAAGAGATCCGTCTTCCAGTTGCGATATAACAAACCGTCTATTAATGAAAATTGTACGTATACAAACCGTGTCCTTGATAAATTTTATGAGTTCACAATTCGGTTGATAGTGCACACTACCGGTGCACTACCAACCGTCCATTCTGGACAACACGCTGCATCATCGGGGCAACGTGATACCAATACACTCAGCGGTTACCGATGGGCTGTGGTTATCGTTTCTCTCTAATATAAATATATGTTTTAAGTACTTATAACAGAATCGTTGTCGGAAACCGCAACCGAACTTTATTCTGCTATAGATTCCTACTCTGCGCATACTGTCGTGTTGTCAATATGGGCCAGTAACACATTCGTAACTATATCAGCAACAATCGTGAAAAAAATGTTTGCTCTTTTTCAAACAGCTTTCGTTTCTACATAAATCGAAATGAAAGCAAGTCAAGTTGGTGATGCACGGATAACTAATAAGAATAAAGTTGAGTCATTCGCACGTCATTTAGTACCATGCTTGGACGTTATCTGGGTGGCAGTAGAGCTAGCTCATCGTAGAATTGTTTATCGGGGTTTGCCATTAAACGGTACCCATCATCACTTGATTCTTGCTGGTGGATTTCAATTATCCAAGAATGAAATAGTCAACATCCCCTTTTCTATAAATTCGTACCCAGATTTTTGTCATGTATTTGATGAGTTATGTTTACATTTTAACTTTAAACGTATAGCTTCAGTACCAACCAGCGTTAAACCAATAAGCTCCGAGCCCGTTGGATATGGTACTTGCTACCTGCCTTGAATTATGCCAAGAAGTAACGTACATGTCGTCAGCTCTCCCCTTCACCCTGCAAATTCTGGCATAGCCCAAGACACTGTCATTGGGCCATTACATTTTCATGTCTACATAAACGACAATCCAAACTCTCCATCATCTTCGATTCATCTATTCGCAGATGATGGAGTTCTTAACGGAATTAACCACTAGCAATCACTTGCCTGTCCTTCAACTTGATGTTAACACTATCATTTCTTGGTGCCAAACGTGGCATATGACGCTAGATGTAAACCAGTGCAAATTTATAGCAATATCTTGTTACTACGCTAACTTGCCCTTATATCACTTTGGTATTAGCCCGTTCAAAATCATCGAATCATTCACACGTATAGGCGTTCATCTTACGTCTAATATTAGCAGACAAGCTCAGAGCGAATTCAGTACTAAAAAAAAACTAATCATATGCTAGGCTACTCAAAAACGTAACTTTCACTCGGCCCTTATTTGTAGTAAATTAGTGCTCATCACAATATTAGTATGTTCACAACTAGAATATGCTTTTCTTCGATTTAGGATGCTGGCATCGGACATTATTTTTAGCCAGTTGGAAATTATTCAAAATACCTCAACTCGAGCAGTTAATTTACCCTAACTACGAATGAGGTGCGAATGTGCCCTCTATGAAATGTAACCTACGTCTTATATCTCTAGCACCACGACCTAAAAATGAACGACTTTTTATTTTAACCCTTTTTAATCACACCACTTTACGCGATAAACTGTTCACATAACCTTCATATAGGTCGTTATGGTTATATCCCCATCATAAAGTATCAGTCATTTCTTGCAATAAATACTATTACCTCCTTTTGTTCTTTTATTCCACGCACCTCTAATTACTTAAACCGACTTCTATTTCGATTTGCCACTATTAGTAATTTTAATTTGTTTTAATCTGCTTTGTAGAATATATATGATTAATTTCATGCAGTAAGTATAAGAAGTACATATTTTAATAGAATTGTTTGCATATGTATATAGATATATAGATATATGTAGAAAATATAGCATTGGACGCAGAAGAGTAAAGCAATGAAGCCGCACATTCAAGCGTTGCTAATATTTTAAAGCATTTAAGCAAGTCGAAGTTTGGTCCCTTACAAGCCTCCTTAACGACTGGATGCCGGGATCAGTTAGGGAGTTGTCTTCGGCTTACACAGCTGGGTCACGTCACGTGTCCCATTAGTGTCAAAATGCCTAAGTAAACAACAATGATAAACTCCGCCTCACCCCATGCCCGGCCACAGCAGACGCCATGAGCCACCAGAGCAAACTGAAGGCCGTGTCCAAATTTCCGTGAGCCCCAGAAAGGAGCGCCGTCAAGTTCTGAGAGCGCAGTTATGTGTACGTGACTGAACTTCCACACGTTACAAACCCGGCCCGCGGATGCTTGTCCCCGCCGCGTTCCTCGCGGTGGCCACCCTTGCCGCGGGCTTGTGCTGAACGCCTGCCCGTTCCAGGGTGCTGCTGCTGGCCGCCGCTCGTCCTCCCCGCTAGGCATGCTCGAGCGAGGTGACCAGTTATCCACAAATAAAGCATTGTGTTTGGGCGAACTGGCACTGTGAAGGGTTGTGGGGCAACACCACAGTGGCTGCAGGCAACGTCCTTGCCACCATCTTGTCTACCGCCTCGTCCATCAAATGTGAGCAGGCCGCACGCGCAATTTCACTGGCGTCCTCTGCCTTCGCGGACGTCGTCAAGCGAGGGTTGGGGAACTCTAGCAGTCGCGTTTGCATGGCAGGGTTTTTGATGCTGCCGACAAGACAGACCCGCAGCGAGTCCAGCTGGTCGCTGAAGGTGCGGATACTCGCTAACACTCGTTTGCGCAGCGACAAACTGGTCGAGGGTCTCCTCTTTCGGCGGCTGCATTTGTTGATGAGCGCGCTCCATCAGCTCGGACGGCACGAAGGGTGAGGTGCAGGCGCAGCGTGGCGAGGAACTAACCCAGCGTTTAACAGCACGGTGTGGCTCGGCTTCAGGAGGTCGAGCAGAGTCTGAAGGCGCGGGTCCCTGCAGCCGACCAGAAAGTGTCCCGTTGCTTCTCCTCGGGGTGTCGTTTGCCTGGAACAACACGTGGACGTGTTCTTCGTAGCCTGGCCAAGTGGACCCATCTGCCTCGAACGGCTCCAGACTCCCTTACGGCGGCGCTGAAAGCAAATATGGGGAAGAGGGAGGGAGCCGCTGTGCCGCTTCTTTTGCTGGTGCAGGCCGGTAAGTTGGCGATACTGGTCGCCAGCTGTCACGTTTGCCCGGGATCGCCGAGGAGTCGAGGCGCCCGCCGAGAGAAAGATGCCTAGTGACAATAAACGATGACTGGATTGCAGTGGCTATGTTCATCTGCGTTTATTTGGTGCGGTCGGCAATGTTGCCCGCCGAGCCTGGCGGCCTCAGAAGGTCAGGCCGAGAAGGCATCATAAGCATTTTTACAACGTCCTCACGCTGTTCGGCACGCGCCAAACTGCAGGCCACCGAAGACAAAAACTTGCGGCGTACTCGTGCGAGGTGTCAGAGATTATATTTATGGAGGCGTCTGCAATCCTCCAACGACAGTGGAAGCTTCTGTCTCAAATGCTTGAACGAACCTGGAAAGCGCGCTCCTCGTGAGGGCAAACCTTTGCCAGTGGTTTACCGGCTCCTACCATGATTGCGTGGTCGATCTGCAGATCGGTTCAGCAGCTTTGATTTTTCTATGATCTGTCGAGATTATGCGCTGCGTTGTCCGAGAGGAGCTTAGGAAGCTGCTGCCGGCAGCAGAGCGACCAGATGCCGTCTCACTCATTGAGCTCGTCCAGGAGAAGTGCAGTTCAGTTTTGGGTGATATCGAAAGGAAAGATATAAATATTTGTCTCTGCACTTGTACGACTCGGACAGTATAACGAGCTTAAACAAACTAAAATAAAGGAATAGGGCCGAAATGGACTAATGGGTGATCAGAATTATTTAAAAAGGCCAATTTGAAAAAAAAATAACCGGGGAGACAGCGAAATCCCACGCGGGCAACAGGCTTTAAAAAGGGTGACTGCGAAGAAAAAAGTGTTTTTTAACCCGGCTTAATTGGGGACGAGCATGTCACGAAACAAATCTTCCGCGAAAAAAAAAATTCTATGCAATGTTTACGCCACGGAACGTTGTTTGGTCGGAGTCCCAGCCTCTCCGCATTTGGAACTCTCAAGCTCACTCAGACGCCCGCAGAGTGGCTGGTATACGTCACTCCGTGACGTGCATAGCAGCGACTCTGTGACGTCGTAATAGCAACTTATGTGTCGCGCGATTCAAAACGGGTGGCATCGCCGCAAACTAAAATCGGTCCTGCGCAATGAATATTGCGGTAAAAAAATTTGTTTATTGGCGGAAAAAGTTGACGCGTGATATGCTTGTATTCCTAATTAGGCTAAGTCAAAAACTACACTCTCCTTTCTATGCAGTTACCCTATAAGGAAGATCAACGGGGATATATTTTATATTTCAGATTTATTTTGTTATATATTTTTTTTCAAGTCCCCAGGTTTGGTGTCTCGTTGTGTTGGTGACGACTACAGACAGGAGCCAACTGGGACGCAGGGAGGAGCGAAATTAGACATTAGAATTAGCAACAATAGAAGGATAAGAGGATGAAAATTTGTTAGTACAATATTTGTTGAGACCTAGAGTTCTATTTTTTAGGGTGTTTAAATTAGTTCAATTTAAACTTTAGTTATACTAGCAAATGTTACGGTGTGGAGTTAAGGTTAAGAGGTGCATTCTTGAATAGTGCTGCAAAAGGTTATTTAGTTGATCATAAGAACAATCTTTACTGATGCATCAAAATTCTGAAGTTAATGATATTAACAATAATACTATAACAATTATTCTGTTGGTTCCTGGAAAGTAAACCAGATAATCTATAGTGAGTGAAAATAATGAAGGTTGTTTGGTTATATCTGGGATTAAAGGTCGAAATATTTAGGGAATTATATAATGATATGTATTTCTCAATACATATACACATGGTTTATATGCACTAACGCCTTAGTTTCCTAAGCTATTCTCCTAAATTATTGTTTACTTTAGTTTTATTACTGTGGAGCAAAACAACAAAGACCCAACAAGGTGTTTAGCTTCGTGTGATTAGACCAAGGTTGTGATATGCATATAAAGTGGGAATGGTGTTCAAATATATTTATATTATGTTCGCCTTTTCACTTTTTTTTAAATTGTCTTATTTGATATATACGTCCTTTTGAATTTCTCACTTATCTCAGATGTTATCTCGTGATGAATGTGAAGAAGAGGTCGTTCTTTGAATATCGAATGTACTGTACATTTATGTTCTCCTTTTTGTTGTCGTTATTTATGAAGGAACGAAACGTATGATGTACCAAACGCTCTGTGTGAATTTTTCTTTTAAGAAGCATCATAAATGTACTTTTATCCACCATTGCAGGATATTAAATACACTGCTTGCTTCGCAAGACTTCATTTTCGGTTTCCTCCCAAGATTGTGGCTTTTAAAAGAAGTTTCTTTCACGCTTGTAGTTTTTCCGTCCTTTCGTCTTCTGGAGGAAGATGTCGATATCGCGTTGTACATAACTAGCAACTTTCCCAGTGTTGATGTGTACATAAGGTTGGACGTTGCAAGATTTTCAGAGTTGAGCTGATGATGAGCCTGGAGCTTTGGAACCAGTCCCTAGCTGCCCATGGCCATAAGATAGGTCTTCATTGAAAGTAGCTTTGCGCCTCTTCCTTATGCGACTAACTTCATAGGATGCCCGAAGTTTAAATTGGTTGAAGCCTTTGCCTATCTAAAATTGTCGGGTCTTCCTTTTTACTGTGTTTCTACTCGTAGTATTAAATTAAGAGTTAACCTTGCAGGTGATTTATGTCTAATAATATTCCAATAATGCTTTTTATATTGTTTGTAAAGCTTTATCTATTACTTCTGTTCCTTTTTCAGTGTCTTGATGTTAATTTTTTTTTATAACTTACTTTCATTATTTATTTAAAGACATTTGTTTGCTTATTGAATATAGCATTTGTTGACGGCTTGCTTAAATCAAAGGTAATAATGTTATGTTGTTGAAAAGTGGCACAGTTGAGTTACACATAATGAAATAATTTTCA
>JAZHYW010033222.1:0-36225 GCA_037355805.1 Ixodes ricinus | reverse complement strand
GGGACAAAGTCCCCAGGACGCGCAAGCCGCGACTGAAACGCATTGCTCTGCCATCTGCCGGCGCGTCGCCTGGTTTCGAGATCACACAAAGGCGCATGCGCGTCCTACTGTGCCTGCAAACATCTGTGTTTTCTTGCTCTTCTGTGGCGCGGCCCCTAACTCGTAATCGGGCGCGTGGTACCGCCTCGGAGATAGCGCTTGCGGCTGACGAGCGTCTGCTACACATTCCGAAACTGGAGATACCGCCTGCGGAATTGCACCGCATTTCGCCGTGTCAGCGCACCTTGCTTCATAACCAGTTGCGTTTATCGCTCTGTTGAGCTGCCGTGACTCCTTGCTTTGTAGGTGCCATGTCAGTAAGCGCTATCTCCGAGGTGGTACCACGCGCCCGATTCCGAGTTAGGGGTCGCGCCGCAGAAGAGCAGGAAAACACACATGTTTGCAGGCACAGTAGGACGCGCATGCGCTTTTGTGTGATCTCGAAACCAGGCGACCCTCCGGCAGGTGGCAGAGCAATGCGTTTCAGTCGCAGCTCGCGCGTCCTGGGGACTTTGTCCCCGACTGTACATGCGTGGGCTTCTGGAATAATCGGCCCAGAAGGTTCGGTGTGTAGAACTTTCTGATCTCGAACAAGCAACATGGTTCTCGAATTTACGAGAACATTACATTAGATGTCAACAAGAAGGCGCCCCCGCGGCCAGGAATCGAACCCTGGCTTTTCGCGTAGGAGGCAGGCGCTCTAACCGTTAGGCCACGCGCGCGCTGCCTACTTGGCAAGCTGCGCGCGCGGCATTACTCCCCCTTTAAAAAGTGCATCGCCCCCATGCAGCACAAAACAAAACAAAGCAAACAAAAATAACGGTAAACTAGAGAGAGAGAAAATAACGGTAAACTAGAAAACTTGGCAAGCTGCGCGCGCGGCAATATTGTATCTTTGATTAGCTGCTGCCGCTTGAAACTTCTCCGAGTTGTTAGAGTTGCTCGTCCGTTTAGAACCGAACACGATCTCAACAATTCGTGTTGATCTAGAGAAACCTAGGAAACAACCCGCCAGCAACCTCAAAATTGCAGGAAATGTTACCCTGTTTGAAGCGGGCCTTAGGGAACTGAAATCAAGGGCAGTAAAGCTCTGAATTCAAACCCACCTGAAACGTTTCTTTTTTGTTTTGCCTAATTCACATTCAGAAGTGATTTTATTCACACTCTGTGGCTCCCTAGTGCTTCCAATAGCTTCTTGGTCGGCCATTGGAAGCTACGCAAAAGGAGGGCATCTCCCCACCTTTCGCAGGCTGTAGAGCTATGGCTTGCACAGCTCTAGCAGGTCGCACCTCGCTCATTGGCTTTATCACGAAGCATAGGGGCTGCATGAGTCGCGCCACACCGTAAAGTCATATACGGTGGGTCACAGCACCTGGGACCATTCGTCACTGCACTCAGCTATGGTATGGTGGCATGGTCGGGGCATAAAGCAGGACTACAACTTGGAAATGCTGATCTTCATCACATTTTAAATACATTTTTTATTACTTTTGTGTCGAGTTGTCAGCATTTTAAGGGTGAGGAAACTAAGAACAGCCAGAGCAAAACAAAATTGAAAGCCGCTCTTACTGAAAACTTATTACGAGCACTAGGAAGCCGCGGAGTATAATTAAAACACTTCTAAAGATGAATAAGCGTATAAATTATGTGCTTGTGCCTCAAAATCGAAAACAACTTGTGTCTCTCTTCTGCAAAAACACCCAAGTTCGGCTAAGACCTGGTTTTTTCTTATACATGCAGGTCTTGGAGGCAAGCACCAGCCAATCAAGGCCAGAAGTTTGCTTTTTGCCGCTCATGGCAAGTGTTTTCAAGGTGAGTGATTGATGCCTATCTAAGTTGTGTGTTTCATTCCTCACAGACTATCTATTTCCTGTCTTTATAGTGGTCTTGTGTCAGGCTTTTGTGTCTCTGTCCGGCAAAGCATCTGTGTTAGACTAAGACTGGGTTGTTTAGGATAGGTGCAGGTATTCTTCGCAGCAAATGACTGCCAATCTGGAACACGAGTTTGTTCTCGGTCACCAAGAGCAAGTATTTTCAAGGAGCTATTGCCCGCCTATTTGAGTTTCAGCATTCGTCAAGGAGCTCAAAATCAAATCTGGGAATTGGCCATTGCAAAAATGTTGACTCGGAAGCGCATAGGGAGGAAGCTTTACAAAAGTACCCACCTGCCTCAACAAGTGAAACCAAAACTAAAAACGTGGGTTCCATTTGAAAAAAAAAAAAACATTGTCAGCCCGAGTTAACTCGGGGGCAGCACGGAGCAAACAAGCCACGGTACGAGTACGCTTGGTTCAGGCTTTTGTGGGGGTGGTCAATGACTCGGTGTTTTCTAAGATATTATTTTTTCTAAAAGTGTGGTGGTAGAATATTCGGGGATGGGCATTGAGTCATGATGTTAAGCAGGTAAAAATGTCATCCACATGCCGGGATTCATGTGCCTTGTCCCCCTAGCGAGGGGGACAGGGCCTTCAAAATGTTAGGTTCGCAACAGGGGTGCGTCAGTATTGACGTCTCATTTTACATCAGGCCTCTCAATCTAAAACGCACTATAAATGACATGCCTGAGATTCGTTTGGATGTACTTCCTCTCAGCAAGTATATGGTTCTGTCTCAAAAGGTCTAATCTGATGTTCACCGCACCTGAGGTCTCCACCGACGATTCATCAGGACGAGACCCAACCAGGACACTAGGGAGGAGCGGCTTAAGCAAGGGATGTTACATATACGACAGCTTCTTGCGGACAAGAACCGAAAATAGATAGATGGTGCGTGTTTCACTTGCTATGCCTTTTGGCATCCACAGTTTGTTTGTTATGTTTCAAGATTCCTGCAGAGCTCAATTTCAACTATTGTAAAATACCGAGCATGCGCCCAGATCGTAGAAGCGCCTACCCCTGTTTTCGGAACAAACCGCAAATAAGCAAAGTGCAAACCAGACACCCATCCACCTGTTTTCAGCCATGCTCAACATATTAAAAGAATGCATCAAACGCCCAGGTGCCGCGGCGTCCTTGCTACAGTAGTGACGGTCGCGGAGCTGACAGATCCGTGGCTGGCACAAGCCGTGGCATGGCCTTTGGGAACCGTTGAATCGAGATTAGAGATGTAGCACAGAAATTGGAGGCAAGCGGTGAAGAAGAGCAGAGTTAACGGAAAGCAAGCATGAAGGGGGTTCCATCGCATGAGGCATCATATGTCCCGTGCATGTAGGCGGCTACTCAAAAGAATGCGTAACTTGTATGTAACTAATCGCAAATCTTTCTTGCAGTTTCCATGGCCCACAAGGCAGCAGGTGCCAGTTCATTCTCGCTCAAAGGTGAGGACTATAGATTTTCTAGATTGCTCTGAAGTAGCAATACTGAAGCAGACAAGCGGTACGGCATATTTAATTGACGGAGCTCAGAACGACCGGGGATGCTTTCCCTGCAGCTTGTTTTGCTGCAATACACAGCACTGGATAAATTCAAAATTACATGTGCGTGACATAATATGCCTCTTGTGAGAAAACTCGGCACACATTTTGTCGCCTACATTAGCACGGAAGGCAGAAAAGCGGTACGGCATATCTAATAGACGGTGCTCAGAACGACTAAGGACGCTTTCACTGAAGCTTGTTTTGCTGCAATACACGAATGTATTGCAGCAAAACAAGCTTCAGTGAAAGCGTCCCCAGTAGTTCTAAGCTCTGTCAATTAAATATGCCGTACCGCTTGTCTGGCTTCAGTGTTGCTGTAGGCGACAAAATGTGTGCCCAGTTTTGTCACAAGAGGCATATTATGTCACGCACATGTGATTTTGAATTTATCCGGTGCTGTAGGTGGCTGGTCAAAGAAATCGGTACTTGGACGCTACTAATCGCAAATCTTTCTGGCAGTTTCCACGGCCTAGGAGCCAGTGCCAGATTGTTTATACTCAAAGGTGAGAATTCCAGGTTCCCGAAGCACGAATACTGAAGCCAGACGACCGGTACAGCATTTTTAATTGACGGAGCTCAGAAGGACTGGGGACTCCTGCATTGAAGCTTATTTCTCCGTAATACACAAGGGCGACATTGACGCGTGCCCCGTTACGTCGCAAGAGGATATCTATGTCCCGCGCATGTAATTTTGAATCTTTCCAACTTAGTGTACTTTACATGGCTACTCAAATTAACTGCTACTTGGACGCAACTAATCGCAAATCTCTCTTCCAGTTTCCTCGGCCTACAAGCAAGCAAGCACCAGTTCGTTTTCCCTCAAAGGTGAGCATTCCAGATACTCTAGTTTGGTGCGAAGCAGGAATAGTGAAGCCAGACGAGCGGATACGTATATTTAATTGTCGAGCTCTGAATGACCCGTGGAAGTGGCGTTAAAGCTTATTTTTCCGCAATCAACGCAGACATAATTTTGAATCTATCCGACTTAGTGAAGGATTGCTACTTGACGGGAACTAATCTAAAATTTTTATCTTGCAGTTTCTATATGGCTGCAGCTAGCAGGTGCTGTTTTCATTAAAAGGTGAGGATTTCACATTCTGTTTTCAAACATCAAGTTTTTGCATAAGGGTCCTAAACAATTAATTTTCTTTTGCAGTAAATGCCAGATCCTCCAGTTCAGAAATATGTTATATATATTTGGTATGAATAAGCGCACTGTTTTGCTTCTTTATTCATAATTTGACAACAGCAACATTTTTTTTATTTTATCACTCAGAAATACACACAAGGAAAGACTGCATTGCAAAGAAATGTCGTGCTGAACGTGATATTCTGACTCGTATACAGTTTTATTGGTAGCCGGTATAATATATTGGATTCCAATATTCATTTTACGCTAAGTAAACTGGAATCGTCAACCCTTATTGGATCCCCATACGACACATGGGGATCCAATAAGGGTTTATACGGTATGGGATTCCAATGCTTTTAGCGCATTATGGATATTGGAATCCCATAACAAACCCTTATTGTAATACAGTACAAAAATGTAATGTTTTTTATTACAATGTCCATATTGTATTGTAATACAATAAAAATATATTGTTTACCAATATTCATAATACGCTGTTCATATTGGGGTTTTCCAATAGGGATATGAGGCTCGATGCATTTATTTATTTATTTATTTAGTATACCCTCAGGGCCAAAGGCATTAGAGAGGGGAGTGGTAACAATCAAGAAGAAATTAAACAAACAGAGTACAGCAAAAATGGTAATACAAATAAACAAAAAAATGGCATGTAATCATACAATGTTAGCTAAGGCGCTCTTGAAGTGATGGGAGTCTTCGATAGTGGCTATTGAAGCAGGAAGGCGATTCCACTCGTCAGATGTGCGTGGCAGAAATGACTGAAAGAAAGCGTTAGTTCTGGCTGATGGAATTCCAACCTTATTAGCATGATCAAACCGAGGTGAGATGTACTGAGGAGGTAAAATAAGTTCGTCGTGCAGATGTGAATGGTAAAACAATTTATGAAAGAGACTGAGACGAAAAGCTTTACGGCGAGATGCGAGAGATGGCAGGCTGAGGCTAGACTTCATTGAACTTATGCTCGCGGTTCGGTTATAGTTAGAAAGTATAAAACGAACAGAATTATTTTGGACCATTTCGAGTGAGTTTATTAGGTTTTCTTGGCTGGGATCCCAAACTGACGCGGCGTATTCCAATTTAGAGCGAATTAGCGTGGTGTAAAGCAGTAGTATTAATGACGAAGATGCTCGGGCAAAATTAGGTCGAAGGTATCCCAACATCCGGTTAGCATTATTAATCACGTATGTGGTATGGGCGGTCCAAGTCAGATCATGTGAAATATGAATGCCAAGATACTTGTAAGAGGATACAGGGTCGAGGGGTATGTTATTAAGGCAGTATTTTGGCAATTGGCAAGGTTTTCTGGGCACATGCATTAGTTTACACTTGTTAATATTTAATTCCATGCGCCATGCTTCGCACCAGACAGAGATAGCGTTAAGGTCAGATTGAAGGCAGATTATGTCATTATCGCAAGTTATTTCACGAAAAAGTACGCAGTCATCAGCAAACAAATGAATGTGGGAGGAAACAGTTGACGCGAGATCATTAATGTAAATTAGAAAAAGAAGAGGACCAAGCACCGAGCATTGCGGTACACCAGAGTGGACACTGCGCGGCTCGGATGTTAGATCGTTAGCTGAAACAAATTGTGAACGGTTAATAAGAAAGAATTCAAGCCACGTGAGAAGTTTGTGATCAAGGTTTAGTTGACGCAGTTTATAGAGCAGCAGCTTATGACAGACCTTATCGAATGCTTTGGAAAAATCTAAAAATATGCAATCTGCTGATGATGAGTGGTCGAGGATGATATTCATTTTATGCATGAAGGACACCAGTTGTGTTTCACAGGAGTAAGTTTTTCGAAAACCATGTTGCGCGAATGTAAAAAATGAATTCGATTCGAGAAAGTTAGCAAGATTGGAAAACAGATTATGTTCAAGAATTTTACAGGGAATACTGGTGAGTGATATGGGTCGGTAGTTGAGTGCAGAGGTCTTGTTACCTGATTTGTGGAGTGGAATCACCTTCCCGACTTTCCATTCCGCGGGTAGAAAACGGGGTAACATGGAAAACGGGGTAACATGAGTTGTAGGTCGTACGCGACACAGATGGGAGAAGTGCTGGCGACTTACTGATTCCGAGACTGGTAGGGCCAATCGCGGCGAGCTCTCCAAGCTCAGCGTCGCGGACGCTGTTGGTTTCCTTGATTCGTCTGGCTCCGGCACCGTCAGTGCAGGCATTTGCTGCGAAAATGGCTACGCTGTCCGTAGTTGTATCAGGAACTGGGCTGTCAACGGTCTTCTCTAGCTCTATTTTCCATGTTACCCCGTTCTCTCCCACACTGGAAGCTGCCACTGCTCCACTGGTTCATTTCCTCATTGCTAGCCACCTCTCGGTATTCGAGGGTGTTGTAGAAGCACCTATGAAAATACATTTTGTAACGGGGGTGACTGAAGAGCAATGCGAGTAACCCTCCCCGACTCGGTAGCAGCTTGCACTGCTCGGTTGAGGAGCTCCTGCATGGCCCGCATATGCTCCACGATGCCTTCTTCAGGGTGCTGTGTGCGACGCTCGATTTCCCGCTGAACTCTTAACTCGTACCCCGGTGACACTAACTCCTCTAGGAAGCTGCGGCGGAACGCCTCTGTGACGGGAGTAGAATTTGCAACAGCCACCATCGTTTCCCACTCGCCAGTGAAACAAGGGGAAGATCCGCTTCAGCACGTAGGATTCCGAGGCGTTGGACGCTCTTTAGTAGACGTCCAGTTCCGCCAAGAAGTCGGCGACGGACTTGGGGACGTCGAGCCCCGTAACTCGGGCTCGTGCTGTCGCTGGCCGCCTGTCCCGCCCATGACGGCTGCTAAATGCTTCGTCACCAACTCCAGGGCAGTGAACATTTGGTTTATGAGGGCCAGGATCTCAGCCGACGACGGACCGGAGCCCAATGCCAACTGCGTTTCGCTGGAGTCCTTATCTTCGGCTCACAGATATGGAGGCATGGGGAAGGAAACAAAAACGCACGGCAAGCAAGAAATAAAAAAGCAGACACGTAAAGCGATCATTGAGAAAAGCAATTGATCGCTTATAGTGTTTTTTTATTGAAATGTATCGCGTGCGTACGCGCGGCAAGAAAAACGGGCGCCGATGCTGGGAACAGTGTCGACGCCGATCGCAAGTTTCGCGATCGGTAAGTTGTACACACTTGTTCCTTATCGCCCAGCATTTTCTTCTGCCCATAGTGCCGCATATTATGTAACGCGAGATGTAGCACACCCCGACTGAGCACTGCTAATTGATATTGAAGTTGCTCGTCAGGCAGCTCGCCGGCTCTGCTGCTTGCGTACGGCGGCAGGGTACTCCCGGTGGCAGACACACTTGACGATCGTCTCCATCGGCATGCAGCAACCACATTGGCACCTTAAAACAGAAAACCAGCATCAACTATACATGCGCGTTTTACAATAAAGAGCGTATCGCTTATGAGCCTGTGTCGCCGAGCCACTGGGTTCCGTCGTCGGGTGCGTCTTTTTGCATCCGGAGTCCGGTGTGGATGCCGAAGACGCTTCGAAGCGCCGTGGAATGCCGTCGTCTACGTTAGAGGCGCGTTCAAGGCGTCGGCGCCGCGCGTAGCAGTGGCGTCGTGCGAGATGGACCCAAATACCATGTAAGCCAATACTGGCGACTTCCGGAGAGAGCGGGCGAAATTGTGATCACAGCGCCAATGGCGAGCTCGAAGTTTCCGCTAGCAGACGAATTATCCACAACGCATTGGTTTCGCTTTCCTCCGTACCAGGTGACCAATGTAAAAAATGAATGTCACAGTTATTCGCTGCTATGAATGTTAAAAAATAGGTGCCACCACATGAATGACGGACATTTTCTATGCGTGCAAAATAGGTTAGAGATTTCTGGGGTCAATTTTAGGGCTCTCCTGAAAAAAACACTCTGTCACAGCTTATATAAGCCAATCGAAACACGAATCAACCTGCGAGCTGTTTTTTGAATAAAGGCAAGCTACAAAAAGTTCAGAACAAAGCTACGTTTCAACTTTACTGTTCTTATCAATCAATTCGTTTTGTTGTTGCAATTCCAATTTTTTTAATGTCTTGCTTATAACCGTTTTTTTTTTCAATAGGCGAGCTGGCTAATCCCTTTAAGATCGTTTCCAGATGAAGAAGCAAAATGTAATTTTAAACCAGGTACGTTACTGCGATGTCAGTATGCTCTGGAAGAAGTCGATTGTGCTATTGAAAAATTTGACGCTATTACCTAAATTCATAAAAGCGGAGTTGCAAAAAAAAGCATACTTCTCGCGCTTGCAAAAAATGGAAAAGGGAGGGCGTCGTAGCGCAAATAAAGGTGATTTCGGTCGCGTTATATACGGCGAAAAAAATTAGATTGATAGCGCCGACACGACTAGAGTCTTCTGCGTCTTCTACGATAAAAGCCGGTACCCGTTGGACTATTCGCAACTCCTTCCATTTTCCAAATTCCACTTTCTTTTTGTGTTTGAGGCGACGCTACGCCGGCGCGGTCTCTCTTGCTACTCCTTTTGATGACTTTTTTTTGCTTTTTCGCCGCTTTTTATTTACTTGACGTCGGAACCATTGCGTATTTGCTTTGCCTTGTTTGGCTAGTTTTTACTCTCCTTCGCTTCGGCGCTTACTGCCGCCGGTTTGTCTGCTCGTCTACTAAGCCATGCTCGGATTGAAAGCCATCTGAAACTTTGTTGTTGTGTTTGCTTTATATACTGTCGTCGGCGATAACCTCCTATTTTCGCCTTCGATTGAGTTTCTAATTGAAATATCCTCATATGATTTTTGACACTTAGTAAATATATTCAAAAGTTTAAGCTCGTTATACATTTATATTCGGATTTTATTTGTTTACGATGGAATATCTGCTATGGGTCATCGTTTGTGTATCAATCGGCCGCCTCCGGGCACACACGATCGCATACTTGGAGATGGCAGGCGTGCCATGGGCTGCCTACTATTGCAAAAACAAGTTTCTGCGATGTGGTGGAAAATCCTTCTTCCGTTTCTGAAGACCGAACAAACGTTAGTAATTATAAGTTACTGTAGCATTCAAATTAAACTGGAAGAACTATCCAAGTATGGCTTCAAAATTGCCACTGACGCCTCAACAAACGATTATGACAACACCACGGAGAACACGGAGAACTTCACGGACGACAGACTAGAGACACAACAGACCACCCAGTCCTATGTAGCCGGGTGAGCAGCCAGTCAGATCTGTCATCATGCTTGCCAAGTCCAACTGGAATCAGAAACATGGAACACCTCGAAGGACATTTCATTGAAGAATGAGAAATATTCGCTTGCGAAAATGACACCACCTTTCGACTTAGGTTGTCACCTAGCTGGTAATATCAGTTGTGCCTTCGACACACCAGACAATAGTTCAGCTGGAGGCGGACTAGAGGCCGCTGATCGACGAAACAAAGGCGCTGTGTGCAAAGCTTGCATGGACACGTCGGTCAAGAAGGTACACTTGAATGTAATTTTCAACTGCTTCGTCAAGCGAGCAAACGGAAAACCCACCAAAGTCACTGGAAGAAGAAATGCGAAAGCAAAAATGTCACACACTGCTTGCACGAACCAGATGGCAGCGCACAAACTGTTATTTTAGGTGCAGTGTGAGCTGGACCACGTTATTCCTTCCTTCTTCTTTTCGTTCTTTAGTTCCTACCAACGCCACAAAAACAAGTAAGCAAACGCGTGAACACCACCGAAAAACAAAGTAAAGCTTTTTTTCTTTTCGATGAGTTTCGTCGTGTTGCTTCCTGTTGTTTGTTGTCGACTCAACACCGTCGGCGACCGCCACCTGCGCAACGATCGTCGTCGTTGAAAGTGTTTCTTTGCTGTGTGATTTGTATGTTTGTATCGTCTTCTAACTTCTTTGTTTTACTCACCGTTGTTCGCGAGTGTGCCCTCCATTTCTTTTTTATTTTCGCTTAGGATGGCGACCCCACCTTTCCTGCAAAGTTCGGAAAGTTTTGCACGGTCATGTTTATTGTTACTTTTTGCTGTGTTTTTGTGCTGCTGTGGCTGCTGCGCTTGCTCTGGTAATATTAATAAATTGTCTGTGCACATTTTAATAATCACCTATTCAGGTGATAAATTCTGACAACTCAGTTTGTAACGGATTAACAGTAACTCCTTACGACGTAGTTCGAGTAGCTAAACGCCTTTTGTTTCCCTCCCAGACGCGCTTCAAACGTGTGTTATTCCCTGAGAGGCGTTTTAGACCGCTAGATAAACTGCTCTATTTTTGTTTATACACGCGCTGTTATTTTATTTTTTTGTCGTTCCAGTTGCGATGAGTGGATTCCGCTTTGCAAGTAGACTGACCGTAATGAATAGTTTCAGCTGTTGGTGTGACGAAACGGCCCTCTCAAATCTCGAAGACGTTGTGGAGCCTATACTTTTCCATTGCGTCGTCGCTTCCCTTATTTCCGAGTCCGATAGAGGCGCCACTGTCACGTTCGCCGCCGCTCCCATGGCTTTTTAGAGGAGTTTCCAGTATTGGCGAAGCTATAACGTATTTTATGTACCTGACATCTGCCGTCCGGCGAAGAATTTCCGTACGACGACACCACATTGAATGAACCTTTTGAAATGAGTCCGTCGAATACGCACACACTCGAAAAAATCAGTCCGCCGAAGAAGCGCACATATGAAAAATCAATCCGCCGAGATGTTGAGACTCGTGCACAAGGGTGGAAATTTGGGCTAGTTGGTAGTTATTCATCTTGGTTTTGAAAGCGCACAAAAGACGAGGACAGAGTAAGAAACACAAACGACGGACGAGCGCTCTCGTTTGTGCTTCTTACTCTGTCCTCGTCTTTTGTGCGCTTTCAAAACCAAGATGAGACTCGTCATTGGCTGGCACACGCCCTTCCCTGCTGCCTTTCCGACCGACAACGCCTCTCGTGATCTGCACCACGGCGCACAACACCGATCTTTGATTGGATTTCAAATAGGGAATTCGACCGCCCTTGAATGTAATTTTTTTACCTTTTAGGAGACTTAGAGCACGAAGATTGAGTTATTAACATTAATAAATGATCTCAGAATCCACTTGAGTGCCACCTTAAGCCTTCCCACCTTATTTTGTGTCTTAGATTGGATGTGAGCGAGCGCGACGGCCGCTTAGTGCAAGTAAGAGGGGGTAGAGCTAAACACGTTTCCGCTCTCCGTAGGACAAAGATTCTGAGACGATAATTTGCCACGTGACTTGCTCTAACACGCCAATATCTTCACAGGGGGCCGTAGTCTTTGATGTTTCCCAAGTTATGGGGATGGGTAAAGCACCACGCAGGTCCGGTTTCCGAAATGTGCTGTTCAGTGCTATATAGCTTTTGTGACCCGCAGTCGCGGTCATGGTTTTTCATCGTAAACGACCGGAATACGTTCATGCCAACTTTTCGGCGATGGCTGTTTTATGAATCTATTTTGCTCTGCTTTTTGGACGCATTTCGACGAAGAGCAGCTCATCGACGGAGGCGAGACTTTCTTTGAATGTAGGCGACCTTGTTCTTTCTGGACTTCGTGTTTGCGTTGACCTGCGCTGCCCGAGTAGGATTATGCATCAATCACGGTTTATATGATATTGTTGTTTTATTCGTAACTACACTGCAGGCATGCTTCTGATACTAGCTTTTGTCTCTATTGAGAGTTTTAATAGACTGTTGCAATACCTCCGGTACCCACCACAAAATTTGAAAGTTTTAGGGAACCTTTTTTGCACTTTTCGTACGGTACGATGGGCCCTCCGGTAGGCGCTGCGCATCTACACTAAGAAAAAATGGAGGAAAAAGGAAGCAACGGCGCGTTTTCCTCCCTTCTACTGACGCGCCCCCAAGCGGACACGAGAAGGGAGGAACGAAACGTTTCCGTCCTTCTCCAGGCAGACGGGAGAAAGGTTTCGCCCTCCCCACTCATCCTCTTTCGGTTTCGTTTTTTAGCACGTCGCGCACGTTGTTAAATAAATGTTGTTGAGTTGATTCAGCTTCAGCGGCAGCGAAGGCCGCCTGTAATTCCGTCTTCTAGTCCAAACGTGCAGAACATTTCGGTTGCATTGACTTTTTTACCACTAATTTTATCAAACGAGCAAACGAAGCCGCTAGAAACAGCAAAGTTCCGGAGCAGTGCCAGCAGCGCTACGTAAACTGGGTAAGAAGGCCGTCTCTGGATTGCGGGACCCACGCGGAACTACAGCAGTGAAACCACGCGGAGTGTCGTGTGGACGTTTTCGACGCTATGGAAATCGCAGGAACTGCGTCCCAGTCTGGCAGGTTTTCTTGCCGGCTGCCCGGGTGCCTTCCGTCTGAGTTCGGTTCTGTTTTCCCGTGCCGAGTGCCAATCGGCGTTCAACGTGGTTCTGTATTTCTGCGTGTCAGAAACATGCAGCAACATCGTGATGACAGTGTTGTGCGTAGTGAGCAGAAGACTGGAATTATCGCCGATGTGACCACGTGTGTTCGCGTTATCACTAGTGTAACAACAAGATGAGATGACGCAAACTGTCGGGCATTGATGCCGCTGGTCGGGCCGTGATCGGGAGGGGCGGGGTGTCGCAGGTTGACATTCCGCTTTACATTAAAGAGTTTAAGATCACTTGAGGGATTGGGTGCAGTCGATCGACGTGGGGATAGTCATGTTGGAACGCTGGTCTGAACGGTAAACTCCTATCGTACTGTGGCCAATGTGACTGTCGGTCCCCGAGAGCGATTGCGCTCTGGGGAAAAGACTGAACAGTACGAAATTATGACGGGAAGTAAGAATACCTACAATGCAATTTTCGGATTAAAAAAAAACGAACTGACAAAACACTGAACAGTAAACAAGGAACGCACAAAACGTAGTCTCCTAATGCCAACAATAGACCAAATAGACAGCCATGAATTGCCCGAAGTACGCCCGATTTTATTTGTCTTCTTGTCCTCTTTTTTGTCTCAAGTTGTTTTTAATGGTACGTCACGTTTGGAGCTAACCAAGTGCTGGTGACGTCATTCGGACACTCGATACCATCACAATTAACAATCTTCGGAAATCACCAAATCAGTAGGTTTTAGAATGAAGATCCGCAAACACATTTTTCATGAAAGCACAAGCACCACTTCGGTCAAAAAGCTAATCTCTCCTCGCTTTATCGAGCGGCAAGAACCTAGATTTGGCTTCCCCAAGGCTTATTTCGTGCCAATTGTAATTTAACTTTCCCACCCAGATCGTTCAAAGGCGTTCCTTTCATCTCCTTCCAAAAGCGTGCTTTGTATCATCATTGAAAGCTTCAAACCCAGTTTTCCGCCTGGTGGTGTCGATTTTTTCTACACTGGTGAATTCTGATTTCGGAAGCTCGACCGTCATAATCGCAATGTGTCAAGAATATTATGAACTGCAGCAGGAGGCAACAGGAAAGAAAGTTTAGAAGCGGCTTCTCTGACACTCTTCTGTGCTTCCGTCTTGACCTCACTCATATTCTTAGTTTGAAGGTAATTGTGTGTTTTTTCTCGTGTTTTACTGGGGGAAAATGTACTGATTCTTGATTGATGATCAGCGACAGAGGCTGTTGTTTTAGAGTCAATGTTTCTCCTGAGCATGCGCGTGTGTACTCACTTGCGTGCTCATCAACACGTGTGGCGGGTGTGCAATGCCGGCCTGTATATCAAGTCCACGAAACGTGAATATTACGAACTTATTGCTGAATGCGCCATCCTACGTAGCACGAGAACGTTCTAAGAACATTCCGGGAATGTTCAAAAGAACATAGGCAACATTCTTGGAATGTTGCAGATTTACGTAAGAACATTCTATCAACGTTGTCAGAATGTGGCACAGGCACTTATCGCTACATTCGGGGAATGTCTTCAAAGGGATATTCTTAGAACGTTCTGAGAACGACATAGAACATTACCAGGTCATTTAATCAACATTCAAACATCCTAACAAGGTTCTAAGAACGTTCTCAGTACATCCAAGGAACTTCTGCTACATTCTTGGAATGTTGCAAATTTACGTAAGAACATTCTATCAACGTTGTCAGAATGTGGCACAGGCACTTATAGCTATATTCATGGAATGTTTTCTCGGGGGTATTCTTAGAACGTTTTGAGAACGACGGAACATTCAATCAACACTCTAACAAGGTTCTGAGAACGTTCTCAGAACATCCAAAGAACTTCTGCAACATTCTCTAAGGAATATTTACAAAGATTCCACAACTATGTCTTCCTTAGGCCACAGCCCCAATGAGCCGTACTACATGTATGGATGTAATGAAGCTCCTCACAGGCCGATGAATATTTTTTAATCTAAATAAACTTCTTGCAGGGCTAGCACAAGCTAACCACTTTCCCAGCGCATTAGCCTGAGCCTGCACTATATTGCAGTTTATTCCTTCTTGTAAAAACGTGCTGCATTCATAACCGATTACTCACTCCGATCAGATATCCCACACTCAAGCGGGACATTGCTTTTTCAAACTATTGAATTCGAGATGCTAAAAATCAGGTCTGTTCAAAACTGCCCCTCTATATACGCAGTGAGTGCCAAGTTCATTATCAAGTTTTGAAAACCATTTCTTTTCTTCTACACCTTATCTCACATTCCTCGGTAGACTCGTATAAGATAAAACTGATCCCTTATGCTAAGTTTCCAAAACCTCCAGTTAATTTACATATTTTGGCACAAAATGGCATTTAGTGGACGGTGTTTCGAACCACAGGTTACGTGAAAGCTCCGTAAAGTTGGCCTCACCTGCAAAATTTCTAGAATGTTCGCAAGCGAACGTTCCAAGAATGTTGCACATCAAAATGTTCGAAAGGGAACGTTCCAAGAACATTGTGCATACGAATGTTCGCCAACAAACGTTCCTAGAATGTTGAGCAGCTTACCTTGTAAGGAATGTTCGCATACGAACGTTCCTAGAACGTTCCGAATGGTGTTTTAACGTTCCTTCAACGTTCAGAACACCCAGGGAATGTTCGCACGACATTGGATAATACGTGGGATGAGGCGAGTCTGCCGCCAAACTAAAGTGCGGCAGGTGTCATGTTAACAATACATGAGTACCGTTTCTTCTTAAAGTATTTCGGCACCCCTTATGTTGCAGTCTCGTATTATTTCAAAGTAAACTTCCGTTGCAGCAGCTATAGGCGCTTCTAGAAAATCATAAATTCGCATAAAAATGTGAACATCAGCGAATTCATCACATATAAATTACCCTTGCCTAATATTTTTTCATTACATTACCAGCCTGCCAACACGCTTGCCAAGCATCTTAGAAAATAAGCAAATCACTTTTACAAAGTATTTCTAGTGCACTTAAAAAAGCTCAAGCTAAAAGTTAGAAATACTAAACTAAATACGTTTTCACATGGGTATTTAGGATTTATCTTAAATACTTGCATTGAGTATTTGCACGACACTGACAACCGCAGACCTATACCCCAGGTAAAGCGCCTACAGTTGCTCTGGGTGCACCTTCAAAGCCAGAGATAAGCCCGGCACATCGCAGAGCTACAGCGCTGAGAAGCCGATTAGATAGCCCACATAATCCGAAGGGTGTGAAACCGGAAAGTGGGACTAGGAGAACAAGGTACGCTGCGCATTTTTTTAATTTCTCATTGTGAACCGATTAACCTATCACGTACACTTTCGTAACTTTATGGTCACCGAGATGAACTGGCTGAGCACTGCGCTTCGCAAGGTGGTCAAGACAGCCCTCAGTATACCGTAGAGTACACCAACGACGCGAATCTGATTCCAGGTGTCTACGAGATGGTACCACGACCGGGACGAGCGACGCTGCAGACTGGGATACACCGGTCTCACGAAGGATGAGCCAAGCAACCCAGATCTCCTGAAGCCAGGCCCGGACATTCAGAATGGCTTACAGGTGGTACCTATGCCCACGATTATTCACCCACAGCTCTATTCAGGGCGAAGAATGGCTAAGATCCGAGCCTTAGAGAAAGTCTCGGGACCCAGACCCACACACATGGCACACCGATGCTGCTCTCTACAGTGAAAAAGCAGGAGCAGCAGCCATCGATTAATGGACAGGGGCGGCACTTCCTACAACAATGGCTCCACCGCACATATCAAATGTATCCAGAAGGCTGAGGAGATAGCCATTATGCTGGTAAACTCGCATGCAATCTCTCTGAAGGACAGCACCACCCTATAGCACGAGATCACCATCGTCACCGAACTGTAGGCAGCATGTTAGACCTAACAGCCCCTCGTGACTGGAAAAGGAGACCCGCGAGGTAAAAAAAAAGGTCTCGTTTCTTTCAAGGCCGGGGCAGGCACCACATTTTATTTTGGACGCTGATTGTGAAACCGCTCTGACGAGCGGTTCCTATTAAATCTTCTAATATCAGAGACTGTCGGAGGAACTTCCTACACAAACTTGATGGCGCCGAAACCCGGGAGGCTCCTTCAACGCTACAGAAAGCCAACCGAGAACTCAAGGAACTCCTGAAGATAACCACGTGGAGTAAGTTCAGCCGAAGTGGGAATCTCACCGGTCTTCCAGTCGCGAGAAGTTATGTTTAACACGGAATGAAGAATGTTTCCGGCAACTCCCCTACCCACGAAAAGCGCACCTCATCAACGCCGTGCACGCCCACTGGTCACAAGCACCGACCATCCGCGTCATCCAGACTCCTGGACATCCGGGACTATCCTGCAGTAGAAGTGCTCATGCACTCGCCCGAGCGGTAACTACACACCGGGCTTTGCCGGATGGGGTGGTGATACAGCGGGATCAGAGCCAAATGCAGCCGCTGAGCCTCAGTTTCTCCCCGCCCTACATGATACCCGATCTTAGTAACAAGGCACTACCGAGCAACATGCCGAGCACTGCCCCTCCACAGCGGGAAGAATCGCATGCGTTTGTCTTGACGTCGTAGGGACCTATATTCTTCTTAAAAAGTATGTGTGCAGGTCCAACTGCCCTTGTTCTTTCCCACGATCGTGGCTTCCTCTATTCAGAAGTGGTAAGCCGAGGTGTTCGTCCCTCGACAGTTTGCCGCTTCCACTCGAGTTACTTCGCCATTAAAAGCTCAGTAACCTTGTCAACAATGGCTGCGGCAAGCTTTCGATGTAGCATCACTACAGTAGCTATTCTAGAAAGAAGCCTTTACAGAACAATATTTTGGTTCTGTTATTTAACAATTGTGACCACCCGCGCATATTTAGAAAATGTCTCAGTCCGCGAAAAGCATGAAAACGGATCCTAGGCAACGTGCACGCACCGTAAACGAGGCTAGCTACCCTCTTTCCACCGCTCTCGCGGCTCCAAAACGTCCAATCCACAGTGAAATAACAAACAGTAGTTCAACTCAAGGCAACTTCTGGTAAAAGCGCGTGGACAGCGCTCATCAAGACATGCCCTCTCAAATGGATATGTGAGACCCGGAAAAACAACGTATAAATAATAGTACTGAAACAATCTGAGTACACCAATGTTATTACATTAAGAAAAAAAAAGTAAATGGAAGTGACAGTTAGAGCCGTTAGCATAACCGTAGCCATATTTTTAAACTTCACAACCTTATTTGTCGGTGTTGCTGTTCGGCGAATGTCTCCTTTTCCTTTTGGCTAGAACCTCGAGCTTAGAGTTTTAAATTCAAGTGAGTTACGAAATCTCGTTATAAGTGCGTTCTAGATGGGTTTCCTCAGGCAAGAAGCCAACAAGCCGGTGGCTTACTCGGCCCCTCGGGATTCCGCTTGAAGAGAGAGAGAGAGAGAACTTTTTTTTTAAATTTTGATCGAAGATGCTCCTCGATCTTTAGCCCAGGTCCGACCTAAGTTGCTGTGGGCAAACATCCGTCGTCCATCACTTTGCGAATCTGATGATCGAGGGGCGGCATTGACAGCTTTTGAACCTCTGGAAGGGGGGGGGCAATTCTTTCCAGCCACCTGGAATGAGGTGGTGAGGTAGAAGAGAGAGCGACTGATAGCGACTTTGGTGTGCTGCAGTGCAGTTCTAGAGTGCATGTTGGTTACAGCGGTATCCGCTGCAATGGGAACACGTGTGTCTACCTGTAGCATTGTTAATTTAATGGGTATAGCGCGGCGTAAGTAGTGTGCGTGTTTGCTCTTTACGTATGAGATATGCTTTCTTTCTTGATTGAATAAATAAGGGTGAGAGTAGAAAATTGGAGGCTCTTCGTCGATCCCTAACAATTTATTTTCAAACTTAATGTAGATTACTTCTTTTCTATTCCTATTTATGCTCTTGCACTGCCGGCCATACCAGCGGGGATCGCGGATTCGGTTCGCGGGTGAGATCGTGAGCTTAGCTATTCCCTCTTAATCCCTGGTGTCCTAGGACCCTTTGAATGTTAATTTTTAGCAACGCGTGTTTGTCCATATGTTCTTGCAAAATGCTGTTGATGTATCTTGGTAGTTCATTGTTAAGAAACGCTCGGCTTGCATGTTGGCTATTCGTTCTTACTTTGGCTTCTTCCTCCTCATTCTTGGTGAGTTTGGTTATGACCCTGGCTATGGTTAGCATCTCAGTGTGCATAGGAATAGAAACTTCGTGGCCCTCCCGTGCAACTTTTTTTCTGGCTTTATATTTCTAGCGTGCATTGCTTTGCATTAACACTGGTTTGCTTTATTGTAGCGTGTGGTGTTCGCGAATTTTTCTGCCTTTGGGTGAGGTTTCCAGCATTTGCAGTTGCCCCATATTGTGTATGTCTTTTCTAATATTGAGCGAATTACAAAGGCTTGTGGCATCCCCTCTAGAGTTAGCTGCGTATCGGTGTACGCGAAGCTCCTGTTCGATAGCCCCTCGGAGCGCCGCATCGAGTTTCAATTTTTGTGTTTTAGTCAGCAAAGTGAACCGCAAGTAGTCCATTAACGCCTTAGAACCTTACGAAGTTCCAGTTCCTTCGCAGCTCTTTTTTGTCTCGTGGGTCTACGTATTATGGCGATGATTTGCTCTATTTGTTCAGTTAACCTATCTCTGGTGGCACTAAATTTGCCCTCTTCCTCTGGGAAGAATTCTAATATTCTTATGCAATCTTTCCGGGGTAATGGCTTTGCTGTTAAAGTGAAGTTCACCATACCCCTATACTCAGATGTCTGTACCTTTCCATCTATTGTACAATATTTGTGCCATACTCAAGTTTGTTACCGCTTTGAACAAACATTTTTTGAGGTTAATGAAAAAATAGTCAGAGTGCAGGCGAGCTGGTGTAAGTTGAACATGATTGTAAACCTGACACTGGGTGGCGGTGGTTATGCTAGAATGTGACCCTTTGTGTGAGTGTTTGGCAGCCGAGGTCAAGGGAGATAAGAGAAGGTTTACCCAAATATCATTGTCTTCTTGTCAAATTTTCTTTTTTTTTTGTAGAGACGGCGTTGGAGATGAGGAATATAACACGTGTACGAAATAAACTTTGCAGCTGAGTTTGAGACGTTGCCTCCTCTTTTTCTACCTTCTGTTGTGTTGTCTTTTCTGCCCCAGTCTCAGGTTTACAATTATGTTCATTTTTTAAGGTGCTCGTGCTTTCCTGCGTGCCAAGAAGAACACGATGTTTTATCCTAGCACGCAGTCTACGTTACCCGCTAAAATTATTTGACCTGCGTCGCGCGCGATTAGTGAAACGGTAGAACGTAATTAATCTTCTGCTCATGATTAATGATTTCTGTGCAGCTTCCACGCATCGAAGATTCCACCCCCTCTGACTGGAAAAATTAAAAGTTTATTGAGAAGTCACGACTGAAAAAAAATATATCATAGGGAATCTTTGGTAATAAAACAAAAACTGAACATTGCCAGTCTGTCAAATAAAAAAAATGGCATCAATGATTAAGCCTTTTTCTAAAATAAAAACTAAAACTAAAATATCTGCACCATAACAAAACGTTTATATACCAGTCGTTATATTGCCAAGAATGACGGGCAGAGTGTCGGTTTGCGCAGTAGGAATGTAAACGTTAATTAGAGCCAAACTTGTGCCTAAAACAAAAATACAAAGAGATACCGTCGCTGGCGTCGTAGCACGATCGAGCAAGAGCGAAACTGACACCGGACCGCCACGCTGATCACCTTTTGTACCCGCGTGGGTTTCCGGAACATTCGGCATCAAACGTTTGCCGCGTAGAACATTAAAACCTCGATCAGGCAAGTTTCTCGAACTTACGAAAACGCTAAGTTAGTGAATAAAAAATGGAACTTCCGCTTCCAGTAATCGAACTTGGGGCCGCCGCGCGAAAGCCGAGCACGGTGATCATTCTGCCACGCCCACACTAGCTCGGCGACGTACGTGGCAATACTCCACTATTTTAAAGACGCATCACTCCGATGCAACGTGCCAGAAAACAAAGCATGGAAACTAACAAAAAATGGCACACTGAGGAGACTTGTAAGATACAATCATATCGAACGTACTACAGAAACGCAGTTCACAATCCTATCGAGCGTAGTACGGCTTGAGGCGCACGACATGGACGACTTCCGGTCGTAGAGGTCGGCATGATGAAGTTCGTGGTCCGTCAAGCATCACCTGGTAGTCTAGGTGCCCGAGTCGACGAAGCACCTTGTAGTATTCGAAGTACCATTTCAGTAGTTTCTCACTGAGGCCGCCGCGACGGATGGGAGTCCATATCCCACACCCTGTCTCCGGGCTGGAAGTGCACGTCCCCGCGACAAAGATTGTAGCGGCCCGCGCCGACGTGTTGCTGGTCTTGAATCAAGAGTCCGGCGAGCTGGCGGACCTCTTCGGCCCCGTTGACCAACCACCTGGGTGTCGTCGCACTCGTCCTCAGCTGGCTCATGCGGCAGCATCACGTCGAGCTTTGTTGCTACCTTCTGACCATGTACCAGCTGGAAAGGTGTGAACTCAGTGGTACCTTCAACCACCGTGTATAAACGAACGTGACGTAGTGCCACACATCGACCCACGTATTGTGCTCCACGTCGACGTACATAGAAATCATGTCGGCGATTGTCTTGTTGAGTAGCTCCGTCAGCCCGTAGTTCTGCGGGTGGTACGCAGTGGTACGGCGGTGGCTGGTGCGACTGAGCCGGAGGATTTCTCGGGTCAGCTGCGCCATGAACGATGATCCGCGATCTGTGATCAGAACTTTGTTAGCGTCGTGTTGGAGGACGATGAACTCGATAAAAAAAGTTGGTAACTTCAACAGCAGTTCCTTGCAGGAAGGGCTTTCGTTTCTGCGTGCAGCGTGAGATAATTTGTGGCGAAGATTATCCAATGGTTAAACAGGGTCGACGGCGGAAAAGGACCAAGTAGATTAATTCCGATCTGCTAGAACTGTGCAGTAGGCGGAGGAATTGGCTGCAGGAGAGCTGGCGGCTTTCTCGGCGGTTTTTGCGTGGCTGGCCCTCGTGGCATTATCGGGTGTAGAGGTGGACGGTTTTGGGGAGTTTGGGCCAGTAATACTTTTCAAGAATACGGGCCAGTGTCCGGCTGTAAGCAAGGTGTCTGGACGTCGGGTCGTCGTGACATGCTTGAACGAACTCCTTTCGAATGTCGGTCGGGATTACCAGCAGCCACTGCCAGGTGTAGTCTTCGAAGTTCTTGTAGAATACACCTCGACTGGCGCAGGTCGGCAGGGCTCGTGAAAACAACACGTGGCACAGTACTCCCGCGCCATTCCAGGTGCTCGAATAATGTGCGCAGCTCAGAATCCTCTCATAGTCGTCGTGCCAGGTTGGTTGGTGTTCACTGCTCCTAGGAAGCACTCGTCGGCATTGTCTTCGCTGCTGCAGAAAGTGTTTCGACAGGGCCCTAACAGGCAGTCGGCGTCGCTGTGCTTCGGCCCGACTTGTAGACTACAGCCATGTTGAACTCTTGTAGTGGGAGACTTCATAGAGAGAGGCGTCCTGAGGGTTCCTGAGGTTCGCAAGCCAGCAGAGCGAGTGTAGTTTGTGTCTACGCGGAACTGGCTCCCGTACAAGTACGGGCGGAAATTCGTGATTGCCGAGACGACCGCAAGACATTCTTATTCAGTCGTGGAGTAATTTCTCTCCGCTTGGGACAGCGCCCAACTTGCGTAGAAGATGACTCGCTCGGTGCCTTCTTGCACTTGAAGCAGTACCGCTCCAAGTTCTGCACTACTAGCGTCCAAGTGAATCTTGGTTTACGTATTCTGATAAAAGTGTCCAGGAACAGAAGGAGCCTGAAAGCTTTGCTTCACCTTGTCGAATGCCTGCTTTTGATTCTCGGCACATTCAAATTTCTCATCGTTCTTCGTGAACTTTGTGAGTTGTGCGAAAATCCTTGCGAAATTCCGAACGAAGCGTTGATAGTAGGTACAAAATCCAAGGAATCTTTGCACGGCCTTCTTGTCTGTCGGCGTTGGAAATGCAGCGACAGCGCGAGTCTTCTCCAAGTCTTGGCGGACGCCTTCATTACTAACCACGTGGCCTAGGAAACTTCAGTTCGTCATACGTGAACCGCCAATTCGACGGCTTGAGGGTGAGCCCGGCGGTTTGTATGGCTTGGGGAACAACTCGGAGTCGTCGCAAGTGCTCGTTGAAGTTACTTCAAAACACTACGACGTCATTAAGGCAGACGAGACAGCTCTGCCACTACAGCCCTGATTGAACGGTGTCCATGACACGCTGGAAAGTTGCTGGCGCCATGCATAGTCCGAAGGGCATCACCTTGAACTCATGCAGTTCATCTGGCGTGACGAAGGCTGTCGTCTCTCGGTCCCGTTCATCGACTTTAATCTGCCAGTAGCTGCTCTTTAGGTCCATCGATAAAAAAATATTGAGAGTAGCGGAGCCTGTCTAGAATGTCGTCGCTGCGGGGGACTGGGTAGACCTGTTTCTTTGTCACCGCGGAGAACCTAAGCGTCCCGTCATTCTTCTTCACCAGTACGACTGGAGATGCCCATGGACTGCTTGAAGGTTGAATTTTGTCGTCGTCCAGCATCTCTTGAACTTGCTCCTTAATTCCCTGTATATCTTTTACGGAGACTGTACGGTGATGGATGCACAGGGCGCGCGTCGTCGTCGGTAAGAGTACGGTGTTTTGCAACGGCAGTTTGGCCCACTTTCGACGACGTCACAAAGCAGTCGCGGTATTGAGCAAGTAGTTTAATCAACTGACGTCGTTTTGGGCCCGGAAGCAGAGGGTCAATGTCGAGCTGCGCTCGCGATGCACTTCCTTGCTAAGGTGGCGAGGATTCTTTAGTAATCGCGGAGATTTTGGCAGACTTCCGGAGTTGCTCGACGTAGCTCACAGCTGCGCCTTTTGTGAGGTGTTGCGTTTCTTGTCGGAAGTTCGTCACAAAGACCATAGTCCGCACACCCTGAAATTGGGCTACTCCTCTTGTGACGCCTACTTCTCTTCCCAGGATCAATTGGAGGCTTCCCTCGAGCAGAATTTCTCCGCAGAAAGCTTCACAGGTCCCGTAAAGTACGAAAACACCCGACCGCGGCAGTAAGTTCACTTGGCTTGCGAGAAATCATACCGCGGATGACGTCGCTTTGGGTTCCTCCGGTGGTGAAAGAGGTTTTCGTAGCGTCAGCCTGTTTGCTCCGAGGTAGATGACGGCGCCATACTCACAACGAAAGTTCATTCAGAGGATAACGTCCCTCGCTTTGTCTTGCAGAATGACGAACTTCACAGAGCACGTCTATCCTTGGATCTCGACGCGAGAAGTGCATCTCCCGATTGGTGTGATGAGGTGCCCACCGGCGGTTCGCATTTGAGGTTCTTCATTCGGCATTGTCACTTTTCGCAGACGGTGCGAGAGCCTTCCAATCAAGACTAAGTAGTCTACTCCGGTGTCCAGGACTGCCGATGCGTCGTGGCCGTCGATAATAACGTTTAGGTTGTTGGGCACCGTTGCAGGGGCGTCGTTGCAATGCGCAGCGTCGGGAGAGTGGGAGCGCTCCATAGTTCTCGGAGGCTCTTTACTTCGGTCGTGTTCGTCAACGCCATTGCCAGGCGTTGCCGCACTTAGGTTTCCCCACAAGATAGGGGGACAGGCTGTCCCGACGAGAGCGACGGAAGGGCGAGAGCGCACGTCGAGGCGAAGGCGAACGGGAACCTCGGGGTGGAGTCGGCGCCGGGGACAGGGTTCATCAAAGGTAATTTTCGATATCCCTTGGTCGCTCCCCAAGGCCGAATCGCGGGTCGCGCGCCCTAAAACGTCGCAGGTTCATTTGTCGGTACGGGCACCTCCGGTAGACATGATCGGCCTCACAACAGTTATAAAACAACGGTCATCGATTGGCCGTGCGCCACACATCCGTATTTCTAGGCGCTGGTTGTTCGGTGTGGTCGAGCTGGGGCTGCCTTTCCCGACGTCGGAAAGTCTGCGGCGCTAGTGGGTCACGTTGAGGCGGCGTCGAGTACTGCCGGGACGCTGGCGCCGGTCTCCGAGCTACTGTGGCGTAGGTCAGAGCGGGCTTTTCGGGTGCTACTGCGCTGGCAGGACCCGCTGGTTAGAATTCCCTCTGAACTTCCTTGCGGACAACGTAGGCGATTGACAGCAAAGCCGGCTGGTTGTCAGCAGGCAGGAGGTACCTGAGGTTTTCTTGTACGACGCCGCGTATTATCTCGCGGAGATCCGGGCTGTTGCAGCTGGGAGGCTAAAGGGCAGCGACGCCGGGAATTCGCTGGAAGTGGGAAGCTTGTGCTTGAAGCGAACGTTCGACGTTTGTGGCCTCCGTGACGAACCCTTCGACTGTGATAGGCGGGGCTCGCACAAGGCCTCCGAAGATGTTATCCTTCACTCCCTGCATCAAAACGCGCAGTCTTTTCTGTTCGGGAGCGTTTGGGTCGGCGCGGTTCATGAGTCGGAGAAGGTCTTCGATGAAGCTTGTGACGCTCTCGTTCGGCCCTTGGGTCCTTGCTTGCGGAAGTTCTTTTGCCCGCTGTCGTCACTGATGGTTGTCAAAGGTGCGTCGAAGCTCGGCTTTAGATTTTTCCGACGATGAAATCGACGCTTGGTAGTTCTCGTACCAGGTGCGGACCGTGCCTTCCAAAGCTAGATAGACGTTCCGTAGGCTTTGCTAAGCCGCGCATCCAGTGAACCGGGCGACGCGCCCGGGCGCCCGGGCGGAAGACGCGCTCGTACTGGCTTAATCAGTCGTCCACATCTTCGTAAAGGTCGCCGTTGAAAGTCGCCGGCGTCCGTGGCGGGGCCTGTATGTAGACGATGGACGTCTGGGGCGTTCCGTCTTACTGCGACGTGGTGTTTTTTCATCGTCGGCGTCTTCTTCCACTGCTGCTCAGGTAGTTCACTGAACTCCGGAGGCTGGCCTTGGTTGCGGCGGCCGGCTCGGGTTCGTCGATAGGGATTAGCTTGCCGGGACTGGAAAATAATCGGACCCGACAGATCTCCTGAGAGGTACTTTTAACGGTCATTAAATGCGGTACCCCGCACCTCCACACAAATGTCACGAATACCAATCCATGAGGTGACGAAAACTGAAGCAAACTAAACGTTTAATGGGGCCAACTTGTGCCCGAAACAAAAGAAGAATAAGGCTAGCGTCGCATGTGTCGATGGCGGCGAAACAGCAGGATGGAACGCTGGGGCGAGACTGACTGCAGGTCGCCACGCGCAGCCCATTAGGCAGACGTGTGGGCTTCTGGAACAAGCGGCGTAGAAGGTTCGGCTACTAAAACTTTCGGACCACGAACAAGCAACAGAGTTCTAGAATTTACCAGAACATAAAATTGAAAGAATAAATGAAGACGCGGATAAAATCCTGCACCTCCGCACGAAAGTCAAGCGCTGTAACCTCTCGGCCACGCAGGCGCTCGCTCGCCGACGCGCGTGATAATATAATGAAAAAGTCATCACATGACACTTTCGTTAAATTCCACTGCTCCAAAAGTAACGCGAAACATTAAAATAGTAAAAATAATTTCAATAGAACTCATAACAAATCAATTGGCAGTAACGTAGCTCGAACTAATTAATGGAGCCACCACAATGGCACTTAGACCGAATTAAAGCCTATCGAATCAATATTAACTGAACTTAATCAAGAGTAACGTGAATTAGGAATAATAAAATAAAATGGATCACTAGCAACTCGAAGTAATAAAAGGTGTAATAAATATGCCAATTAATCTCTGTCACAAATTCTGACGATATATGTTTTTTTTTACTTTATGCTTTCATTTTTTAAATGGGGTCGAGGGGGACGATCGATTACGATGGCGATGGAAGGTACAGGCAGGAGGATCACCGCGTTGTTTTTGCTGCGGGCAATGCGTAATCTGCCGGGCCTTTGAATACCTACGGGACGAGTCTCTCGTCTTAGAAAAGGTGCTGTGTTTGTTTGTCGGCGGCGATAAGCGACGCGGATATGTTTACATGTGTGCGCGTTTCGCGCGGGTCCGCTTTGAGGAAGATGCTCCTCGGCGTCGCGGACATTGTTGTGCGTTTGGGGTTGTCGTCTCGTCGGCGGAATGGCCGGAGGGGGGGGGGGGGTTGCGTTGAGTTTCCAGTGTCACCGCTGGGCGTGTGAAAGCGACACCGAGACGTTGCTTTTGCCAATCTCCCCTCTTTACCCCGTTTCGTTCTCTACGCGGATGGTTTATGTTCACCCGTCTACCGACACCTGGCAGTTGTTGTCGCTGATGTTTTCTTCTTTTTTGTTTTGAGGGGTGTGGGGGGAGGGGGTTCTAGGCGGGCGAATGTACTGACACTAGTTTTCAGTTCACTCAAGTATTGTGTCTTTCACATCTGGGGGGAATTCTGACCAAGGATTTCAGTGGACAACTGTCCCTTGGAGGCGTGGACCAGTGACATGTTTTTCGGTAGAGAAGGCTATACACCAACTCAGGCTTACGACCAAACCAGAGCGCCCCAAGTGGCTCGCGTCCGGCATGACGCACGCGCGGTGGGGTGTGGGCTTGAAGTGCCGAGTCCCGCATTAACAGGCTATTGGATCGTGGTGTTGTCAGCATAGGTGTGAGCCTTTGCGCTCTTTTTTGCGTTGGAATTGTGGATTTTGCATATTAATGGCAATGTCTTACAACTTTAGTGGCCTGAGTGAAATATAACGAGGCACGTTACGCCCCGTAACTTCCAGTAAGTAATGTGACAAGAAGCGATTCATTCGCGCGCATGGCACAGAATGGACGCTAAAACCATGATGAGGCTTTGCTCGCTGTTTTCAGTCACGACATCACTTACACTACAAAAGAGGTGACCGTAGTTGCGAAGGTCGACAGTCAATCCTAAAATCTCTAGCAGAATCGGACCAAGTGACTCGAGCATAACAACTTGGTGATGGGCATTGGTAATAATGATCAACATTTTTTTTTATCTAGCAGTTTACACCAAGCTTACTTACCCCAACTGACCGTTAAACTTAGAAGCCTTTTGAGGCCTGCACTTAGTTCTTATCGCAATTACCGAGCCAACGTTTGGTCCACGAGCCACTGTCGTCTGAACGAGCAGACGACAACAAGCAGAGCGTTTCAAAAAGCACACGAATGTTCAAACAATCAGGCGACCGTTGGAACTTGAAGGTGCACTGAACGTAGTCCGCCGGTGGTTCGTACAACTTGGCGGTTATCCCGTGTTCATGTTGGACGAACACAAATAAATCTGACGACTAGAAGTACCCGTGAATTTAGTCCAAGGTGCCTTCCGCACAGGCGATCGTTGTCCGTCGGTGTCTGGTTTTCCTTTTTCACGGCACCTATTCACGTTTTCGGACGAACCTAGCTGACAAAAAACGCTTGAAAACTAACCTTCTAGCCTTCCCCGACTTTTTTGGCAGAGCCTCAGTCGTGGCGTTTTGACGAGAAGGCTGGGGTTTGTCTGTTTTTTTACCAAAACAACACAGGAATGCACGTCCCGCATACCGACTTCCGCCCACAGCCCCAGTCCGGAAGTGCGCCCGACGCGCGACAGCGCCACGTGACGCGACAAAGCTGAGTTCGAGACACTTTGAGCATAAAAGTGGATTCGGGACCAAAGGAGGTGGTCGGTCCCCGGCGCTGGCCGGGTCGCTGCTCGACGGGGTTCCTCCCAGTACGTGAGTCGTAGTTTTTGGCATTCTTTGGGAAGGTTGCCAAAGTGTTGCCTTTTCAATGGTTGCCATTAGTTGCGTGTTTGCCTACAGGCGTCGGTTTTTTTCTTTTTCGGGAAGTGTGTGTGCGTGCGCGGTGCTGCGTTGCGTCGACAGCCAAGCAAACCGTCCATTACGCCGGGCAAGTCGAGCCTTCGTCGTCCGTCGGACCCGAGACGTCGATGAGTCAACGAACTTCGTTCCAACTTACTCATGTACATTGCGTCCAGCAGTGGAGACTTTCCTTCATCGGAACTTTTGTTTTCTTTGCACCGGCGAACATGTTTCTTGGCTGCAGTTTGTTCCGCGAGCATCGAGTTGCTTCGCGTTAGGTCAGGAATTGAGGGGCTGTTATATTTTTCGTCGTGGCCCCGCTGCCCGAAGGTTCGTGAGTGTATTGTTGGAGTTACGGTTCTTCCCGTTTCGTTCTGTTGGTTTTATCATGTTGTCGCCGTGCGCTGCTTTTGGTCGCCTAATTAAATTACTCGTTTTATTTTAAACCCCTAAATTTCGTCGCCTCTTTGTTGACTTTCACAGCGAGCGTGGACCTATCGCTTCTCACCGGTCAAACCTAGTTTTTTTATCTTAGTTATTTCTTTTGTAATTTCTCGTTTACTCTCGGAGTGTTTCTTTTATCGGGCTTAATTAATTTAAACCCCAATCTAGTTACAAGCTCATAATAACTCAATTGGTTGAATATTAGCTCAAAGTAATCAAAATAGTAAAATTCAATCCATAAACAAATCAATTAGTTGAATATTAGTTCAAACGAATAAAAAAGCAATCAATATGCCAATTATGCCGAATTAATATTAACTTCTCAAAAATAAAATAAAATATAGTCGTAATAAAATTGTACCTTGATATCATAATAGATAAACTGGTGATGTAATAACTAGAAGTAATTAAGATCATTGGCAATGTTTAAATTATTTGACGGAAAGTGTACTCAGTTAATAGTAACTCGCAGGATGCAAAATAGTAATCACAACATCATTTGGGCTCATAGCAAATCAATTGGTTCATTATTAGCTCAAAATACTCAAAAGTTCTCAAGATATAAATTACACCGAATCAAAGTACAAACAGTAGCCATTGTTTCACGTTAAATCATAATAAATCAGTTACTTCATTATTTCATTCGTGTACACGCAAGTGCAATTATGATGTCAATTGAGCTGAATTGAACTTCGTTGGGTAAATAGTAAGTCAAAGTAATTAAGAATGGTCATAACGGTAACTGACCTGAGAATAAATCACTTGGTTGTATTAAAAAGCTCAAAGTAATAACAAGATATGCATATTTGAATTAGACCAACACAATTTCAAATAAGTTGCTAGTAACTCAATGCAGTCAAAATGTCAGATATTGCTGATATAAACGCAGTTGTGTGACTGATACATCAGGTAACGATGAACATGTAACCACTACGTTGGATGAGGTAAGTTATTGCCAACTGAGTGATCAATAACACGGAGTAATAAAAAGTAATCAAAATCTTAACTGAATTTAAATGAAGTCTCTTTTCTCTATAATAATTCAAATTAATCGACTGAGTAATAAAAAGCTTTGCTACAATAAAGGTATTTGTATCAACCCAAAAGTAATTTGAAGGTGAAAGGAGCGTCCACCAAGTTATATTTTTGTCAAGAATTCCTCGAAGTCATCGCAAGAGTAATAACATAATGTTAAACTTTTATTTTGTAAATTGTGCTATTGCTAGGTTGAAATCGTGAGCAGGCTTATTACTAGCACCACCTGCTGACGTCTTTTTGTTTGCAAAGGCAAGCCTAAACCTAAGCAGGGAACACACGGCTTCCGTTTTTTCTGATTTCTCGCGCAAGCGCGTGTTTCCTTGGGCAGCTGTTCTATCGAGGAGCCTCGTACGCACTCCAGCTTCAGTCACAGTTGTACTTTCTTGTTAAATGTCACTTTGATTCTCCAGTCGCCTTGCCTCATCGACCTCAGCCGCTCTGGGCCGACGTCCGGGCCTCAGACCTCAAAAAAGAATTAGAAGTGCAAGCCATACGGCAACTAAACTTAATAATGTCAGCGGTGTCAATATTAGCGCCAAGTAATTGAAAGAGCAATAATAAATTGCAATTGCTTCTTATATCTTCTGAGTTGTATCTTTAATAAGTCGACAAAAAATAGGGTAAAAAAGCGTCCATTTAGATTAGAATGACGTTGAGTGCACACCAATAACTGAATGTTACAAATAGTAATCAACATTTCAAATAAACCTCGTCCGTCATGCGGCTAGTACTTCCAAGTAATCTACATAGTGCTCAAAATATCAGTTGTCTCCAACAAAATGTAATTCTATAAAGTTGAACAATTACTCTAAGTTATCAAATGTGTAAGCGAAACACGACCACTGAAGAAAAATTAGTGCATGTGTGTGTTGCGGATTAAATGTATACTAAAACCGAAATTTCGGGCTCACAAATCAGGGCTGGAGCTATAGGCGGGACTATGAGAAACCCCAAAACACCACTCATACAACGATGTCTCTAACTAATGGCCTACGAGGCCGACGAGAGATGTTACGTCACGATTCTCATTCCCTCTCGACCTCGCTTCTTCATGTCGAGCTGGTGAACCGAAGCGAGGAGGAGAAAAGCGATGTCGCTTCCCCTCATTCTCAACTGCTCCAGAAAGATCGTGACGTCAAAGTACTCGCTTAATCGTGCCTTTCTTTTCCAAACACACGGCCACCCGGTGAAAAAGCCACTAGTTGGTTCCCAACTTCTCGGGATTGAGTTAATTCATTGGTACACACAATACCGAGCGTTTCTGCCAAATTTACCTTTGCACAGCAACTCCTAAAGGTGACTTGACAAAGAGTAAGATCCCATAAACAATGCGCTCCTAACGAAACCCGAAAGCGTCGCGGCAATGAGGCGCCCGGATTCTCGAAAACCGAAAGTCGCCGAAAACGGGTCTATAGATGAATGAAGATGTTTAAAGCGTGAAGAACCACTCACCGGTTCTGGTTATCCATTTCCGTGGCCGGTCTATCATCGTCTTTGTCAATGTTCGTCATTGTCTGCAAAAATTCCAATGTCGAAAGTTTTATTTCTTTTATAACCAGAGACGCTGCGAACTTTTTCCAACCCGAGTTTCCATAGGTGCGAAAGCGTTTTCAAATGTCGAGCATATACCACTAAAATATTTGGCGACTTCATAACTTTTGAATTTTGGCGGATGTTCGACAGCTTTTGGTTTTCATTGATATAATGTTACAAATTCGACGCGTGTAAAACGTTCGAACCTGCTAAGTTCAAAATATCCAGCGACTTCAAACTTCTGGGAAAACAAAATCTACCAAGTTAGAACCAGGATTACACTCAAAGGTTTAAGGCAGCAAATATAAATAAAATAAAATATGAATGTGTGTAGTGAAGGGAAGACAACACTAAAGTTTCATTCAGCCGATCGTGCCACGAAGGACTCGTTTTGCGGTTTTAAGTTTTGAAATCATCATATTTTGTTTTGTGTGCAATTTTTGCGAGTTTAACCCTTTCAATCATTTTAAACCAACTAGCTCAAACCAAAGATCTAATTTGCTTTTGAAGATCTTAGCGATCACTTTCAGGTGGTGTTGGCCTCGTGAATTGCAAATGTTTCCCCGCCTACGCAGAGAGCATCTCTATACACACACTCCGTATGTTTCCCCGAGGTAACCGACGGTCCGAAGGGCCCTGGCCTGCACACTTGAAATTCCAACCCATGCGCTTTTTAAGGACATTCGTCATAAAAGGTGTTGAGTAAATTACCGCTAAAAAGTACTTGCACTGAAGTACAAAGTAAATTATAGGTTACATACATCATGTAAGGTAGTGAGTACAAGGGCTGCAATGTGCCTGAAGTAAAGATTATAAATGCTGTGTACTTTCAAAGTAAACTACCGGTACTTCAAACACAATATCTCGTAATGCCTCATCGTTCTGCTATACAGTTTGTTTTTTTTTTTTCAAACTGGTATAGAATGCCCCGGGTGATATTTGGGGTACATGAGCTATTTTCTAAAATGGTGGCGAATATCTGATAAAGTCAAGTGGCGTGAGAGTAGTTGCTTCACTCCTGCTGGCAAAATATTTTAACAATCAAACAATAAGGCCCTTCCTTGCATCGGTCTTACAGCCGCCATTACTTCACTCACTCACCTTTACATGCTTCGTGAGATTCGATGCTGCATCGTACTGAGAGCTAAATGGTCGTTTACCAGGTAGACAGAGCTTGCATATAGCATAGAACTTGTTTCCCTCCGAATTTGCTATCTCAAACATTTCGTCATCAACAATCGCGGCCATTTTTTCGCCTGTAAACAAGCCATCGCGTGCGCTGCACTACACCGCGCAAGTGCCGTGAACACTGCGAGACTTCCCCATCCTCCCCCTCCCTCCGACTTCTAAAGTTGGTGCCGCTTGCACTGGCTTGGGAAACAGGAGCGATAAACGTACTGGGATGGAGCATGACGTCATACCTATAGCTTCATCAAGCAATCCTCTTGGGAAGGAATGTCCTCTACTAATATTGTTAAGCTGCTCGCCTGCGCTGGCCGAGCAGTAAGTAGCCAGAGTTAAAAACGCTGCATGAAAGCCACCCCCAGTACAAACAGAAATATCCGCCGTTCGCTCGCGCTTGTGGTGAGAATAAAATTTAAGTAATTCTTGAGAGTTCGCAAAGCATGCTTCTGTGATAAAAATATAACAATATCAAACTAGTGGAATGTACTTTGAAGCCGGGAATGACACGTTTCACAGAAAGAATTAGAAAACAAATTGAAGTGTATACAGTACATGTATACAGTCAGATATTGTGCTTGAAGTAAGCACACATTTTTTAAACCTACTTGAAGTAGAACTTGTGGAAAGCCGAGAAGGAATACGGCGCGGGCGCGGGGGGGGGGGGGAGCGACACGCGATGGGCGGCTGAGCGGCGCACGAGACTGGCGCGCGTGGAGTGCGAGAGCAGGAGCGATCAAGAACGGCCGCAACGGAGCTAGCTCCAACGACTCCGCCGAACACAAGACTAACCCAGCCCCACAAAAACTCGGTCAAGCACCAGGGACAATCGCCGAGTCGTCCGCCTGGAGCAAGGAACAGTAAAATGTTTATTCACATATTCTGTAAGGTGTGACTTCTTGGGAGAGCGAACCAGGCGGACACCGATTGGGCGGCAGTACTATTGAGCGATCCATAGAACTGGCGCCCAACGTAGGGCCCGATTGGTCTGCCGCTTCATCCGTTCGTCCCGGGGAATCTCACAGATTCATTGAGCGTTCAGCGTGGTGTAGATAGACGCAAACGATGCCCCCAAAGACGTGGTCGGCCCCCAACAGGAACAAGGACGACTCGTCTGTGAGCGGGGTTCAGGAAGTGTCTAATGTTGCTCAGGCAATGGAAAAAGGCGTTAAAATGCGGACATCTCTGGAGGCTGGGATTTTACAATCAGCTCCAGCTGGAGGCGCTGCAGACATCGGCGAGTTTATGCGCGTTATGACGGCGATGATGGCGATGTATTCGCGACAAATCGCGACGGCTCCAGGAGTCACGAATGCCGCACCTACGCCTCTGTCCCTACCGCAATTGTCCGTACTAACGCCGACCTATGCGAGATACTCCCGATGGAGAATCGATTCACGATTTCCTGTAGGACCTGCACGCGTATCTAGCCGCGTTGGGAGCACCAGATGAAACGGCCTTGATGCAGATCGTGCCGATCGCGCTAACGGGTGACGCGTCGCGTTGGGGACGGTTGCAACGCCCTTTTCTATCGATCGCGGACTTCCGGACGCGGTTTAGGAACGAATATCTGCCTCCAAATTTTAATATGCGCATTAGAAACGACCAGATTGACCGCACTCAGCACCCCGACGAGAGCCTCGTGGAATACGTTCTCGCGCTCCAGGAGCTTTACTCGAAGACGCAACCATCCGCGTCTGATGCAAAGAAGGTCACTAGGGCGATCCGGCAATGTCGCCCTAGATTGAAAGCCAACCTGCGTGGACGGGATTGGGTGGATCTAGAAGCACTTCACAGAGAGGCGCGAAGAGTTCAAGCGAGCTCTCTCGCTGAGCTTCAGTACCTACCTTTTCCGACGGCCAAGGAGCGCCTGTAAACAAGATGCGCGTGGGTAGGACGGGCTGCGGACACTCACATCGAGTCGCGCACGGCGTATACGGCCGTTATGGAGCACGATCATGGGGTAGCCATAGCACCCTGGGCTTCGGACCCCTTCGGTTATGAGCAAAGGCGCATGGTAGCCAACGCAGACTCCGCCCAATTGCAGACCCGTAGGGGTGGCGCGGCGTTTAACCACTGCGGAGGCACGACTGGTCACGATAGTGGCGGGAATCATGGCTCACCGCGGGTAGGCACAGACGACGTGCCGAGTGAGGGGAGTGATAGACAGGTTGCACGTAACGACCGGCCACAAGTTAGGCGTTACAACTGTCGCCGGCTTGAGCACATCAAGCGGTATTGCACGTGGGTAGCGGCTGGTTCTTAGGGTTTCAAGGGAAACGGCGGGGGACGGGGCCACTAAGCAGGTTTTCTGAGTTGAGGTTGCCGGCCGCTTCTGAGGCCCTGCATCAGTGTGCCGACAGGGTGAATGTTGCAGCGGGCGACTGTCTGGCGATTGCCCCGTCGGCATGTCGGGCTCAGGGCACGACTCACGAAAAGGATCGGTACGTGCGGGTAGAGATCGGGGACAAAAAATATTTGGCACTAATTTGTTACCGTATCTGCTCTTTCTTTAAATGGAGATAGTGTGTACAAGGACTGCCGCAAAATAAACCTTTTGTGCGCGGGAATTTGTAACTCCGTTGCGTTTAGTGACGGGATTGGCCCAAGCGCAAGGTGTGGTGCGCCTTCACCTTGGCCTCGACGGTAGGCGAAGGAGGCAAAGTTTCAATTAGGGGCCTGGTATGTTAATTCCTGTTATTTTAGGGCAGGACTTCGTCTGCCGTGAGGGAATAATCGTGGACTTGAGGAACAACGGATATCGCTATAGTGCGTTTCCCCTCTTATTTCCTTTGTTGCCCCATCATCTCTGGCTCAAAGAATGAAATGTTCACTCGCTGCGTCAGACAGGGAGCAGGTATTAGCTTCACGAGTCATGCCCGGGATCGTCGAAACGATAATTGCGTCTTTCGATGTCCCGCAGAACAATGGCGCATGCTAGCGAACGCGTTGTCCCGACACGCAGTTATGTTTACCGAGAGACCGGGGCTTACAACTGTTTTACAACATAGGATAGTAACGGGAGAGGCTAGGCCGTTGGTTTGTAATCTTATACCACTAAGTGTGCATAAATAGGCTCTCCTTGACACGGCTCTCGAGGATATGCTCGCGGAGCGGCCTTAGCAGAATCCCTGTGCGTTACCAGTAGTTTTGGTGCCAAAACGCCCCTGTGTTGATAATTAGAGACTTAATGAAATCACTAAAAAAACGCGTATTCTTTTCCCTCTATTGAGTCTATAATGTATTAGCTTAGGGGCGCGAGGATTTTCATCACTCTGGATTGTAGCAGGGTTTTTCTCCAGATCCGGGTGGCACCAGGCGATGTCCAAAAGACGATTTTCACCTGTTACATAGGGTTATTTGA
>JAZHYW010033221.1:0-41281 GCA_037355805.1 Ixodes ricinus | reverse complement strand
GAAAACTAGCACTCGCAGCCGGGTGGTGCACGAAAGCAGCCAATGTCAAAAGCCCCGTGTCAAATGCCCCCCGGCAAATGCCCCCGGCAAACGCCCCGGCCTTTTTGCCCCGCTTTCAAAAGCTCCAGTTCCAGAAGCCGATGACGCGAAGCCCCAATGTCAGGTGGCCGCGTCCTGAGCGCGAGGGCAAAGCAGGAAGACGAGTGTGCACACGAGCTTGTGTAACATAACCATGCCCATAGCCACCTATATACTGACAAAGCCTGGCAGATCGCCTCGAGAAGGGGCCGCCGAAATGTAAAAGGTGGAGCTGCAGACAACGGATGAGTGGAGAGCCACGTGACTGGCGCCCCACTGCGGCGAGATGCCGAAACACACTTCTCCCGAGCGAACAAATGTGTTTCAGGTCCCTGCCACTGCAAACGCTATGCGCTGACGTCCAGGTTTCACGAGAAATTGCTCTCTTGTGATCTGTGCTACCAGATCCTCGCACTCCAAATCTGCGACCACGCACTCTGCGGCTCCGTCGTCGAACTGCCAGGCTTTCTGAGTATAGAGGAGGCTATGCCAGACCGTACCCGTGATTCAAGTAAGGCATAACTGGATAACGTTTCCCATTGTCCGGGCGTACGCATACACATCCACATCTTGGGACTTTAGAAGTGAGAACAATCAGAAAATATCAGTAACTGGCAAAACCTTAAAAGTTAGCAGTTTTTATGAGTAAACATTGAACCAAAGCTTGGTCGACTCTGAATCACGCGCGGTTTCTCAGTTCCGACGAAGTGGGTCCTGTCAAAACTGCTAACCCGCCGCTCATGGCGCCATACTTATTTCGTATACAGCATCAAACACCACTTCCATTCTTCTTACGTTGTTCTAAAAATATTTGTATCCATCTAGGCAGATAAAGTACATAATTCTACGTCTGCGTATACCTCCATAATTGCAGAGTGCATCGCTGGTTATGCAGACTTATGCATTGGCCCCTATGTACGTCATCCTAAGTTTTCTGCGGTTCAAGTTAACCTTATTTTGTTGTTCCTTTCACTTCAAAGACTTTCACAGTGTAGACCATTAACATTTTAGGTTGAGGCAGAACAATGTTGGTTGAAGCTCGAAGAGGGCAGGACCAGGGCAGTGAGGACGGGGCTTTTCGTACGGAGGGAATACGGGAGGGGTACTTGAACGCGGGGTTTTCGAAACGTGGGGCAATTGACGCGAGGCTTTTTCGATGGGGATGATGCACGCGGGGCAATCGTGCTACACCCTCACAGCCAGTGGCGTAGCCGGGGGGAGGCTTATAGGGACTCAGCCCCTTCCCCCCCCCCCTGACCATCCCCCGAAACCCACCCGAACCTATAATATGCACATGCATTTTGACCCCTTTCTAAATAGGAGAAGGCGGTATCCCACTCTCCCAAGACCTTGAAAACCGACCGCACGTCTATTTCACCAAAGAACACACACAGGATGCCGCTTGATGGTATAAGCCTACGAAAACATGTGAGTATAAGCCTACGAAGCATGTGGGTTCAATTTTCTGTAGAGCACGCAGGTTATCCAATCATTGCGCACAACGAAGCTGATACTATGATAAGGCTGGGATGTGTGCGGGGTTAATGAGCGCATGAAACCTCACGCTTAATCTATACGGACCAGATTGACTCGGTCGGGTCTTATCGCATTCTGAGCTTCGTCATTCGCTGGGGTCCTTCCGACGTTAGCAGTTACCGGCCACCCGCCTGTTTTGCGGGGAAGTGGATCCACAGAGTTATCTCTAGAGTTCTGAAGTTGGGAACTGAGCAGTTGAAACATCATGCCCACTTTACCAACACCGAAAACAAATTTAGATCCAAATGTGTTCTTGTTTTTTTCATCGTCACAATTTTTTTTTTTTAGTTTATTGCAGCGATTGACTTTAGGTGTGTACTGCAGGGAAGCAGATATCCGAACATTTCTTTTATACGAGATCCCGAGAAACGAGAACCACGGTTTCCGGCGCGGGTAAATAAGTTTTGCATCGCAGAAAGCCCAAACTCTGTGCGAATCTGACTCTAGCGATTCGAATAGAATGCGAATGTTTTAGTGCATGACGTTACCTGATTCAAAAGGATGATTGAAATGAACGAAATTTCTCTGTGAGCCGACGTCAACCTAAGCCTCATATCGTCGAAAGCAAGATATTACATTGTAGGCAAATGTAGCATCTATTTTAGTGAAGGAAAAAATGTTATAAGCAAAAAAATATATATATAAAGACGTATTTTCTTTCTGGTTCACAAGTGTTTTTCACTGATATAAATCACACCAGCGTCCACCGTGTCAGTTCTTGCTGAGGTGGACGTCGGCTCATAGAGAAATCTCCTCTTTCTTAATTAATTTCTGATCCAGGTAACGTCATGGTCTCAAACTTACCCGTTATATTCCATCCGCTAGCGTCACATTCTCACGGAGTTCAAAATTTCTGCGATGCATAGTTTATTTACCTGGGCCGAAGAACGCGGTTTTCTTTTCTCGGGAACTCCCTGTATTTTACCTGACAGTTGAAGGAATGTAGGAAGTGACTTATTCCGTTCACGCATCTATTTTGCTCCCCGATTCGTTTTCGCGATTTCATATCGGTTAATGCTGCCATCTCATTGACTGTGGAGCGATAATGAGATGCTCAAAACTGGTCCCGCCCTGCGTTTATTTATTTTTTTATTATTTGATTTCTGCTTGACTTGATAGTGTGAAACGTCGCAAAAGTTTCCCGGGTGAAAGACTTCCGCTCCCGCACATTTCTTTTCTGTCTTGTCCGATAGCAGCCATTTGTCAGACGTGCCTACTCATACATGGCGAACTTCTATATTCTAAAGACAACGGGCACGGGCATTGTGCTCTGCGTGGTGCCGGGTGAACGCTGTCCGTGACTGTTCTTGCTTGCTCCGATGGTGGGAACAGCGCGAGTTCGTGCACTCTCCATGCTTCCGACAGAGGACGTCTTCCCGGGCTGAGATCTCGGATCCCTGGATCCTAGGTCCGGTGCCGCTGCCGTCATAAGCGGCTGTTGGTGTGGATCCAGTCGAGGTACTCGCCGACCCTCGTGTAGACGCCTGGGAATCCGGCGGCGGCGCAGCGACTACCGAAGGAGACGACGCCCACGACCAGCCAGTGACGATCCCGGTCGCGAATCATCAGCGGACTGCCGGAGTCGCCCTGCGCAGCAAAGCCTCACTTCATCAAACATACGCCGTGGGACTCCTCGACATGTAGCATCCCAGTTACGGTCGTCTCGGGATACGTGATATATATATACATAGATAGTATATGCCGGGTGTTTCATTTTAATTCGAACAAATTTATTACGAAACATTCGTAAAAGATTCACCAATACGGTTTGTGCAGGTGAGTTATACGGCCAGGGGGACATTGTGAGGGTGGCTAATCTTTGCGGTAGGTCGTATAATTAACTAAACTTACTTAATTAACTTTTAATTAATAAAAATAATCATATGGTTTAAATTAGAAACATGCTGAGCACAATCGAAAACCACTATATCAGTCAATATTAGAACGACTTGAAGCTCGTGGGAAACTCTGGGGCGCACCAAGTTCTCTTCCGTGCAGCAGACACAAAGCTGGCAGTGGCAAAACGCGGATGATTAGATTATCATCGCGTTCCGCCACTGCTAGCGTTGCGCGTGCTGCACGAGTGCTAACTTCTCTGGGTTTTTGAGGCTGCCGATCTTTGTGATGCCATTGATAGTTATTCTTCTTAGATGTGCTTACTTTTTCCGTATAAAATATTTTGCATGTTAGTGTTTTGCACGTCACTCTTCTGTGTTGCATTTATTGGTTTGTGCCTTGTATATGTATGTCCATGTGTTTTATTTTTTCTTTCCAAAGCGCTTACTTGTATTTTACTTGTTATTTCCACTCTTGCTTGGGCCAGTCTCTGGCCTGCAGAATGTTCTAAATAAAAAAAATGAAAAAGAGGCTGAAGCTCAATTTTTGTATTCTTTTAGTATTTCGGCATGTTTACGCTATTGTTTTCTACTCGCACTACAGACGGCGCCACACGGCGCCGTTGGGGTAGGCTCCAAAGAGGACTGTCTCTCAACCCTCAGCGCAAGCAACAAAACAGCTAACAACGGGACTCTATTTTTGTTATGTATGTGTGTGCGTGCATGTCTTTGTGTGCGAGTGTGTCACCGAGCGCTAGGCCGCTTGTGTGAGCGCTGAGGATTTTAGGGGTTCCGTCGTCACCGGAAAGTCTTGCAAAAGTGGTCGTAATTGCGCTTGAAATTTTGCAATTACTGACGCTAGAATAATTAAATTACAAATAAAATTCCCTTTGGCCGAGAGTAATTAATTACAATTACAAATCACCAAAAAGTAGTTAAATTACAGTAATTAAATTACTCTCACTAAGCTACAGTTATTAAATTACCTCACTAAGCTACAGTAATTAAATTACCTCACTAAGCTATCTTGATCGACACTAAAATCCGCAACGTCGTCTGCGTAAGAAAGAACTTTTATCTCGCAAGACTCCAACCTAAAACCACGTCTATTTTCATTGTGAATCAGTTTGAAACAAAATGGCTCCAGGTACATCGCAAACAGCAAGGGCAGTAGTGTACAGACAGCCTGGCCTTACAGACAGACGAAAGGACATGTACACTTTCACTAGCTTTCTTATTTACAATAATGGACTTCGTACAATTAGCGTACTCCATTTTTAAGCCGTCTAAGAACACAAACACGACATTCGCGTGCTATAGAAGATGAAGTTTTCATTAACGTAATATTCGAGGGCACAACTTTGGAGCAGGTAGAAGAACAAAAATTTTTGGGCGTCTGGTTTGCTGAGGATCTATTATGGAATTGTCGTGTAAACAAACTAAAGGCTGATTTATCCCGGGTAACAGGATCCATTTATAGAATACAAATTTTGATACCGACCTGGTTAAAACACACATTATATAATTCCTTATTCTACTCCAAAATTAGTTATGGTATTCTTTTCTGGGGAACGACGTCAGCGGCGAATTATAATAAAATTATCCTTTTGCAAAAAAAGATCTTACGAATGTGTGAAAATTATGAAGCATAGTAAAAGTTTGAAGTAGTATATTTGATCTGCCTTAAGCATATTATATTTGACGAAGAGTGGTTGTCTCCTTAAATTTCTGGTATCCCACCAGAAATTTAAGGACACAACCACTCTTCGTCAAATATAATATGCTAAGGCAGATCAAATATGCACTGCAACTTTTACTATGCATACATAAAAATAGACTTCACACCACACCAGCGAGACAGCCTAAGTGCATATCCGATCAGAAATCCAAAGCGAAGGATGCCGGCCATACGAACCAACTATGGTCAGCAAACCTTAATTTTTTCAAACAACTAAAACTCTAAATAGAACGGACCTCAATATTAACTTTAACAACACGTTTCCTGGTTTCAAAGGGATTGTAGAAGTTTCTTGGTAGGCAGTGATATCGCATTCTCATTTGGATAGTGTAATTTACCAAGAACATAATCACTAGGTATAGCTAATTTCAAAGATATTTGTTCTCATTGTATTCCTTCATCTGAACTTTCTGCTGATGCTGATATGTCTGTGGTATATATTATTGCATTCTAGTTCTTTTGTTGTTGTTGTTACTGTTTGTTGATATTGTTTTCGGTTTTCCAGGACCAACACTTACTGACGTTTATAGTGATTTTATGCAAATGAATGTTGTGTCTATTTTTCCTTGTTTCTTTGACTTATTTTTTTAGTTTTTTTTTAACTGTATAATGTTTCGATGAATCTGTTATTATGTAACTACTTTGAGCTGCTGAACTTTAGGGGGCAGAGGCTTTGTCAGGCACCACGCCTTTATCTTTGCCCCCTACGCGGCAAACCCGCAAAACAAATAAAGGAAAAAAAAAAGACCTTCTACGATACCCGGTCGAACGCCTTCTCCAGGTCTAACTACAACGTAGCCACACGGCAATCCAGAGCATCGGAACATTCTAGAATGATTCTTGCTACATGAATATTTGTATAAATATAGCGCCTTTAAATACCACATGTCTAATGCGATCCCACAAGACTTGTTATGGCATTTTGTAAACGCCTGGCCAGGACTTTCATAAAATTGTAGAGCCCATTCTCTTCACGTGAAAATGGAGGACCAGCGAAGCTGTTATCTTCATGACATCTATACGATTTACATATCATTGCAATGAAGACACGTATACGACTTCGTTGATTAATTGTCTTTATTTATTTATTAGTGACTAAAGTGATCATTGCCTTGTGGTCACTCATGGGCAAGTTCTAAACCCAATTTTTCGAGGCACACCTCAAGGATAGTTTTTTTTTTTTAGTTTAAGCTTTTTTATTGGCATCGCGTAAGTGAAAGAAAAGAAGGTTAGATCGGCGCGTTCTGCCCTCTAACCTCGTCACAGCGCACTCTTAGGTTAGATAAGTCGGTGACCGTAGATGATAACAAGGGATCAGGACCTCACTATCTAATAATGCCAAGGACGGCTGACTCACGCGGGTTCTGTTAACATCCATGGGCGCATTTTTTTTTTCTCCAGATTCTAGCACATAACAGATTCGCTGTAAAAATAGTATAGTCGACATTTGTCAGACTTATTGGCCTCTAAGAGGCGACTGACCATTACTGGGCCATCATCCTTTGGGATGTGGAGAGTGTGTTCTCAAAACGAAGGGCGGTAACATACGCTTGGAATGCGCCTCCGTCAAAACCTGATACGAAGCGCCAGCTGCCGACCTTATGGAATTTGTCACCGAGTCCGTCCAGGCCGGGTGTTTTCCCAGCGGTTAGCACATCGATGGCCATTTCAATCTCGCAATCTGTAATCGGCGCTTCTAATCTTTCGCGAACGTCATCTTGCAGATTGCGCATCAAGAACAAAAATTTGCCATCAAAGCTGTCGTCAGCAGAAGCGCTGCGCGTAGAGATTACAGGAATGCTTAACAAATGCCCTCTCAGTTATGCCTTTATCGCAAGTTATTATGTTATTATATTGTATTTATTTATTCTCGTTTAGCTGCGCACGACGTTTCTCGCCACTCAGCGCCCGTTTCGTTGGCTTTTCGCTTAAACACAACCTTTTAGATCTCGCCGGCACAACAGCCCCGCGGTAGCTTTAACAATTATTAACCTACAGCTTTTTTTTTTTACAATTTTGTTGGGATTTGCGTTTTCTTCGATTAGAAGAATCTTAAGCTGACGCCGCAGCTCCTCTTTCTGCTTCGTCTGATTACTGAGAATTCTACTCCTTTCAATCGCAGTCCTTTTAACTCCCTAGTTTAAGAATTCCAACCTAACCCCAACAATGTCTGCTCACCCTCGTGCAGCTTCCTAAATAGAGCATCTACTTTAGAATTATAAACGCCATCCTCCATGAGGCCACTGTTGTTCCCTGACTTTGCTCCTAAGAGTAAACATGACCAGAGCGTGGTCACTGAAAGACACCGGTTGAACCGTAAAATGGGAGCACAGCGGAACTAAATCGAGGGATATGTGCTCTGTCCAGTCGGGCGTGGCTCTGGCCCGGAAAATGGGTGAACAAAACGCTGCTTTTTGAGGAAACATACGCGACGTCTTCCGATGTATTTTCCGCGACAATGACGTTTCAATAAATAGCGCTATGGTCTCGGATGGGGGAATAATTCGAGCGATCCTCAGGTGAGCAAACACAATTAAAATCCCCGAGCAAGACGACAGCCCTCTCACAGTTAAGGTACGTACATGTTAAGAGTTTCAAGAAATAGCTTTGCGCTCGCGCTCGCAAGTCGATGCGTAAAAACAGAAGACGCGTCATTGGACGTTAGAAAAAAAATAGCAAACAACAAAGCGACCAAAAGCACACGCAAACATAGCCGTCTCAACCACGCGTAAAGACCGACGAATAAACAGACAGCGCCCGAAGTTACATCGGCGTGCGATACACGTACGTTAAAAAGAGTTTGAAAAGGCTGCACCACGCGGTCTGTCCGCTCGTGGCTCTCGACCTTTGTCTCTTTAACAGCGATGATATCAAGCTCGTCCTCAGCAAAGTTGACTCAGCTGGTATTGCCGGCGCCGGGCTGCGAACCCGCGGACATTGATCGTTGCCGCTCTTAGTGGCGCTTCTGATATCACCGCCATTCAGGAGGAGGGGGACAGTCCGCACGGCGCTTACCTCGGCTGGGAACGGCCGTCTGACGATGGTCTGGCGACTGAGCCGTGGCCCTGCAGGCTCCGAGGTCCCTTCCGAACCCCGGTGCGCACACTCACGGGCGAGGCTTAGCCCCCAAGCGACGCCTTCACATGGGCGCCGTTTTTTGGCGCGGCCCATCTTGCTTCACCACCGTAGGTACGTGCAGACATGTACGCAACGCGTTACTAGTAGCGAGTACTTTCTACATTGTTATATTTTTCGGTTACGAGCAGCGTATTTAGTTCTTTTTCTTTTTTAGAAAAAGGGACGACTAACGTACTCAGTTATCTTTAAGGCCAAGTAACGAATAACGGTATCTCGTTACTTTTGAGGAGTAACGTGTACAACACCGTTTATACAACGTCGTTTTAATTCCAACCTGAGTATGCGTCTATTGCGACAAAGGCAGATACGCAACCCGAAACACAAATAAACAGTCTGACAGTATAGTAATACCCCTGTCATACGGGCACCTAAAAGGACCTTTACGCCAAAGGACCTTTAGTGTAAACGACATTTAGGCAGTGCCACACGGAAACTCAAATGACATTTAGCATAATATAGTCCTTTTCATGAACCTGAGTTCCCGTAGCTCCTTTACGTCTGCTAAAGGCCTACTCTCGCCAGCAGCGGTACACACTAGCGAATGGAAATAAAAGATCGTACCGATATCTAAAATCAATGCGTGTATATTTTTATTATGGAAGAAGAGCGTGTTTCAAGTATATTCTGTTCAAACCTCGCTCTACTAATAGTTTTCTGTACTCACGGCACCAGCTATCTAGTAGGCCTCGTCGTCGCCTGCTCGCGTCGCGTCCGCTTCGGTAACGTCGGTTTTCCTGCTCTCGATTTTCCTTACAACCAGTTATCTAGCTCTTATTTCTCTACTTATATTTCTACCCGTATACTGTATATATTTAATGTAGTTTTTTTTTTTTTTTGTACATATAGATTTCTGTATCTCACTCTCGCGTATTGCGATACGTCGAACGACGGAGGAGAGTCCACGAGTAAGAAGGGGTCGCCGCGCTTCCTTCGGAGCGTTGAGGCGACCTGGGCGCTGATACGACTTTGGGAGGATCGACTGGAGGACCTCCGACGCGTGCCATGAATTTCAAGCGCGAGCACGACACCAAAACGAACAGGGCAAAAGCGTAGCAGAAGCACGTAAAAAACCGGGAGCACGGAGCAACGTTAGGACTGGATCGGGAGACGCCCAGGGTTGCCGCTAATCGCCAAAAAAACTTTTGCTTGGGCTTGAAGTGGACTTTGTTGTATGTAATCACTCGATTAAACTGGTCATTTTGTCTTTTTTAATATACTGTTTGCTTCAGAAATACTTTAAAAATTGTTTATATCGCCAGAATATTACTTTTCTGACGCGAACATGATTTATGCGTTTGAACCGAGCTACGAGACTTCAATCACTGTAAACATCGTCTAAATGACATTTACTTGCGCTGTCTGGCACGGCAGAACGTAAAGGTCATTTGAAAATCCTAAAAGCCTTTGGCGTAAAGGTCCTTTTAAATGCCCGTCGACAGAGGTATAAGCCAATTTGCTTCTCCTCTGCAATTTTCTAAATATCACCAGTCGCTGTGTAATATCCCCAATATAACCTTTGGAGGAAAGGCAAAAAAAAAACAAAAAAAAACTTTCAGCCTTACCACTTTGGTGAAGAAGGAAGACCAGCGGAATGAAGTAATGGCCGGCTGCAAGTTCGCAAGCCAGAGTGGAAAGGCTCGAAAGATTGCCGCCATCTATAAGCGACCGCGGCAACCAGACAACCGGCAAACCGGTTGTCTGGTTGCCGCAGTCACTCATAGATGTTGGTAGCTGTCCAGAGTTTTGTGTCATCATTTGTTTGCTGACGGACACGATCCTGGGGAAACTAGCCCTTAACAGCTCCAATGTAAAAATTAAAAACCTCACCCCCTCCTGTTCCCCTTGGCGAGGGAGTCGCCAATTTTTCTCTGGTCAAACCTAGCCGGCGTTACCTCAGCATCGGGCCCAATGGGAGACAGGGTTGAGACTTTGGGTCGGAGCCACGACAGATAGATGGATGCTAACGGCTGTACCCTTTATAACGGGCGGTAGCTTGCGCCGTCTAGTCTAGAAACTAAAAACCAAAAGCATGACTTCATTCCTTCGCCAATTTGATTCCCCCTGCAATTTCGTAGCTAAGACAAGGCGACGTGGAATATCATCAGGATGAACTTTAGGGGCTGGCTGGACTGGGGTCGGGCAAAAAAAAACTTAAAACATCACCCCTGCCTAACTAAATAACAATGAGCTCCCCCTTGAAATACACCAACGTTAATTCCTTATTTCCTGTTCTCATCCCCTATACATGTTAATGCTGTTTTTCTCTGCATTCTTTCCTTCCACATCTTCCTGCCGGCTTCTTTTACTTCCTTTTTCACGGAGTTAGTCTGCTCTGCCCCAGCACTTGGCTGTTGTTATTTGAATTTAGTTTTCAGACTTTTCATGTACAGATGCTTAAATACCCTTCTCGCCCATCGTGTATCCTAAATTGTGTCTAGCCTTTGTTCATATTTTAACTCACCGATCGCCTCTCTAGTCTCGAAAGATGACCAGCTCATGTCTCCCTGCACTCCTTCATTTGATGCAGAGCCACCAGTGCCAGTCTGCTGACGCTGCTCTGCCGGGTCTCTATGCTCGATTGGACCTCAGATTTCGTGCATAATACCGCACTGCCAAAAGAGAACCCCGACACCATGACTCATTTCCATATCCCACTCACAACTACATATCTATTGTAATTCCATAGTGCCCTATGTTTCATAATTTCTGCATTCCTTTTTCCTTTTTTTTTTGGGGGGGGGGATATTTTTTTCCTGTTCTAACTATTGCCTTCTCTCATTCAGCCACACTCTTAGGTATTTATATTTGTCCACGTGTTCTATTAGAACGTCTTGGATTTTCAGTGGGTCATTATGAGCCCAAATACAACTAGCCCAGATCCAAGCATTGCTGGTTCAGTGGGTCCCCCATCTCATTGTTATAAACCATTATTCCCGACGCTACGGTGGCCGGACTCCCTTCCGCCATGCGGGAAGGAGTCAGGAGGTTGCCAACACGGGAAGGCACAGAACCCATTCTCAACTTCGAACTCTAAAAGCAGAGAGAAAAAAAGAGAGAGGGGAATCCCAGACTAGCGCCTACTCATGGGGACGTCGAGGAGGGGAACCACCAAGACAGAACTACTGTTTGTTATGTTTGGTTTCTCGGTTTGTTTTTGTGCCGGATGGGTACCCGCTGTCCACAATGAAGGTTCAGTCCCCGAACATTCAGCAGCTCTTTCTGGAGCACAACACTGCCGTTCCTTCGAGCGCGTTAGTAGAACGACTTTTCAGCGTCGCCGGAGATGTATTCTCAAGGAAGCCGGGAAACATGACTGATGAGAACTTTGAGAGGCAGCTATTAAGTGCAACGACTACTGAAAAGAAAACAAACCATTAAACAAAAGCAGTTGTGGATCGTCCAACTAGCGAGAAAAGTAACTAGTTATTTTTGAGGTAAGGTAGCGCAATCCTTTTGGGGATCCGTAACGAGTAACATATTTAGTTACTTTTTGAGTGAGGAACGAGTGAAACTGCTCCTGAGTGGGCAAGCCGACGGCAAGCCTGACATGTCGCATAAATGGTTTTTTCCTTGTACGCAGTTTTGGCTGCTGCTACTGCTGTCGCACCACAATTCATCGGCAACGGAGGACACGCGCGGACACAATCAAGTAGGGACCATCAGCCTACAGGACTACGCTGCAACTAAAGTGCTCGTCACCCAGATTAAGGCATCACCTCGTCACCAAGTGCACAATGACAAGGACTACAGTCACGTGTTTGATCGGCAAATCAAAATCCTGGGAGGCACTTCCACGCAGACTTGTACCGTACGCATTACAAGTAATCAAATTACTTGTAATCGATTACTTTTTGGAGTAATTTTGTAATCAGTTGATTACTTTTATTAGGCAGTAATCGCAAGAGTAATCTGATTACTTTTTGAAGTAATAAAATTACTTCTAACCATTACTATTTTTCCACGGGACGTTTTTTCTTAAATGACAAAAATAAAATTTGCTTCTTTTTTCGAACGGAAAAAAGAAAGATTTTTGCGGGTCTGTAGGAAACGAGGTAAACCCTTTTGTCTGTACAGTTTCTGTGGAATGTCCGTTTTTTTCGAGCTGGGCCTGGGAGTGGGAAGCCCCAGGAAAGCCCCAGTGCGTGACAAAGGCCATTCAGGGCGAAGTTTGAGGGAGCAGAATGTAGCTTTGTAAGTCCTTCGTTCAAACTAGCCCCCTCACGCGCACACAAACATAAATAAAAAATCCTGCTGACGGTACCCACTTGCAGCCCGTAGGAGAACTAGAACCGAAGAATGTCTAAAGCGGATGCAAATGAAAATATAACAAAACCAGTTCAAATACACGTCAAGATCCCGTATTTCCCCTACGTGGTCTTTGTGACAAGCAAGGTTTCGAGTTGTGAAGTGGTCGGGGCGATCTCTTCCGCTAATGGATACTACACATGATCCATTTCAAATCCTGGAGCTGCTTCTCTTCTGTATAACATGCGAGTTAATCCACATGTGAATAATATCTGGAGAAGCGCGTGTGTGTGCGAAAGAGAATAAGGGCCTCTTGGTTGCCAGTACAAAAAAATATATAAAGCAAGAAAACAAAATACCTTTTATTTCGAACCAGCGATTCCAAGAAGGTGCAACGACCACAAAGAGGGAACCCGTTTTTTCTTCTTCAATACTTGTGAAAATGTGAAATATAGGTTGGAAGTAGTTCATTGTTATGAGCGCTAGATGTAAGTCTTCACACAATAAAGTAATCGGAAAAGTAACGGTTACTTCTTAAAGTAATGTCCAATTACTTTTGCTGTCGAGTAATCAAGTAATCTAATCGAATACTATTTTAGCCAAGGGTAATAGTAATTGTAATCGATTACTTTTTTTTAGTAACGTGTACAATACTGCTCCACGTCGGCCTTCGGGGCTATAAAAGCACAGCTGCACGGGTCAGCGATCAGTGGGCAAGGCGACGGCAAGCCTGACATGTCGCATAAATGGTTTTTTCCTTGTACGCAGTTTTGGCTGCTGCTACTGCTGTCGCACCACAATTCATCGGCAACGGAGGACACGCGCGGACACAATCAAGTAGGGACCATCAGCCTACAGGACTACGCTGCAACTAAAGTGCTCGTCACCCAGATTAAGGCATCACCTCGTCACCAAGTGCACAATGACAAGGACTACAGTCACGTGTTTGATCGGCAAATCAAAATCCTGGGAGGCACTTCCACGTCGGCCTTCGGGGCTATAAAAGCACAGCTGCACGGGTCAGCGATCAGTGGGCAAGGCGACAGCAAGCCTGACATGTCGCATAAATGGTTTTTTCCTTGTACGCAGTTTTGGCTGCTGCTACTGCTGTCGCACCACAATTCATCGGCAACGGAGGACACGCGCGGACACAATCAAGTAGGGACCATCAGCCTACAGGACTACGCTGCAACTAAAGTGCTCGTCACCCAGATTAAGGCATCACCTCGTCACCAAGTGCACAATGACAAGGACTACAGTCACGTGTTTGATCGGCAAATCAAAATCCTGGGAGGCACTTCCACGTCGGCCTTCGGGGCTATAAAAGCACAGCTGCACGGGTCAGCGATCAGTGGGCAAGGCGACAGCAAGCCTGACATGTCGCATAAATGGTTTTTTCCTTGTACGCAGTTTTGGCTGCTGCTACTGCTGTCGCACCACAATTCATCGGCAACGGAGGACACGCGCGGACACAATCAAGTAGGGACCATCAGCCTACAGGACTACGCTGCAACTAAAGTGCTCGTCACCCAGATTAAGGCATCACCTCGTCACCAAGTGCACAATGACAAGGACTACAGTCACGTGTTTGATCGGCAAATCAAAATCCTGGGAGGCACTTCCACGTCGGCCTTCGGGGCTATAAAAGCACAGCGGCACGGATCAGCGATCAGTGGGCAAGGCGACAGCAAGCCTGACATGTCGCATAAATGGTTTTTTCCTTGTACGCAGTTTTGGCTGCTGCTACTGCTGTCGCACCACAATTCATCGGCAACGGAGGACACGCGCGGACACAATCAAGTAGGGACCATCAGCCTACAGGACTACGCTGCAACTAAAGTGCTCGTCACCCAGATTAAGGCATCACCTCGTCACCAAGTGCACAATGACAAGGACTACAGTCACGTGTTTGATCGGCAAATCAAAATCCTGGGAGGCACTTCCACGTCGGCCTTCGGGGCTATAAAAGCACAGCGGCACGGATCAGCGATCAGTGGGCAAGGCGACAGCAAGCCTGACATGTCGCATAAATGGTTTTTTCCTTGTACGCAGGTATGTGGCAAATTTGATGATTACTCGTACCGCTCAGATGACCGTTGTTTATTGCTGTTGCCTTGCCCAAGGCGTGTGAAACTGCTCCTTGTTGCCATTGCTGATTGTCGTTGGAGAGCACTCGTGCTTTTAAGGGAAGGAGATGTTGAAGAAAATCCTGGCCCAGATACAGAGACAATGCGGGAAATACTGAAAAGTCAGAAAGAGATGGCGATTAACATATCGACATTGGTACAGGGTCAGAAAAGCTTTGAAAAAAGGTTAGAGGCTATTGAAGCGTCTACTTCTAAAATAAAAGATCTCAGTAGGGAGCTAAATGACACACAAGGAAAACTAGTGCATTTAGAAGCGACCGTAGTAAAGCTCGAGTCAAAAATCGATGACTTGGAAAATAGAAGTAGGAGAAATAACTTGGTAATCTACGGAGTAGAAGAATCTGACGCAGAAACAGAGCAACATTTGATGGAAAAAGTGGTGGAAGGCTTCTTTAAATCAAAAATGAGTGTTGAAGTTAAATCTCTCGAAAGAATTCACCGTCTCGGGAGGGTGGCTAGGGGTAAACCGAGACCAATAATCTTGCGCTTTGGAAACTACAATGAAAGGCAAAATGTTCTCAGAAATGCTAAAAAATTAAAAGGAACGCGCATATTTATTAACGAGGACTTTTCGAAAAATGTTAGAATGATAAGCAAAAAGCTGTGGGAGAGTGCGAAAGAAAACAGAGAAAGGGAAGAGAAGGTATACTTATCGTATGATAAATTGAAGATTAATGGAGTGACGTACGCATGGGAACTAGATACAAACCAGAGAGTTGAACTTTACTCAGCCAGAGAAGTACCTTCATCCGAGCATGATAATTGACAGGCATCTGGTTTGCCACAGGCAAAAAGTGTCCTATTTATTAACCTTAATGCAAGAAGTATCATAAATAAAACCCTCGAGCTAGAACATATTTTATTAGAACATGACCCCGATGTAGTGGCTATCACTGAAACCTGGTTAGACTCGTCTGCGACAGATGATACAATAGTACCTCCCGGTTACGTGCTCTATCGAAAGGACAGAGAAAGTAGAGGAGGGGGTGTTGCTCTAGTTGTCAAATCTTGTTTAAATTCTTCAGAAATCGAAAGAGCACCAGGCATAGAAAATGTGTGGTGTAGCATCAAAATGGAAAAAAGTGAGCTAATTGTGGGAGTACTGTATCGACCCCCGCAAATGCCATGTGGATATTTGCATGAACTAAGTGAGTTCCTCTTTAAACTGAAAGTAAGTTCCAAGAAGGTTGTTTTAATGGGTGATTTCAATCTCAGTGGAATTGACTGGGAAACGTTAGGATCTGGGGACCACGAAGTATCATGTGCTGAGGAACTTTTAGATATAGTTTTCTCGCATAATTTAACTCAAATTGTTAAGGGACATACCAGAATACAAGGGCAATCAGAAGCTCTTTTGGATTTAATATTTATAAATGAAAACCTTATAAACCACGCATATGATTGCAAGATTAGCCCGGGAATTTCGGACCACAGCACTGTACATTTTACGTTGTTCTTAAAGGCTATGCTCAGGAGAATTGAAATTACTTCGTATAAAAACTTTGACAAAGCCAATGACGAGTCAGTAATTGATCAACTTAGCCTGAACTATGATAACTTCGAGCACCTAGCTGGCAACCCGTTGATTGAAGTGGATGACCTATGGCTCAATTTTAAGGAAATGATACTTGAATGCACTCGTAAGTTTGTCCCAGTGGAAATAAGAAAGAAAAACTTGAACAGTCCTTGGATTACAAGGGACATAATTCACCACAAAAGACGATTATCAAGGTGTAGAGCAAGACTACGGAAAAAACACGACGGGTTCCAGCAGGCCAAAATACAGTCATTGAGCAAAGAACTCAAAGCAAAAATAAAAACTTCGAAAACGATTTTCTTTAATGTAAAAATGCAAAACTTTTTGAGACATGCACCACAGAAATTTTGGCGACAATTAAAACCAAGTAAAAAAGTAATTACCAAAGTGATAGTAGAAGAAGAAGTGATTGAGGACAAGACTGAAATTGCCGATTGCTTTAACCAATATTTTGTAAGTGTTTTTTCCGTTGATAATAACATTTTACCAACATTTTTTTTGTTTGAGAATGTGCCCCCAATCGAAGACGTAAAGGTCTCAGAGGAAGGAATTTTTTCACAGCTACTTCTTATCGATCCAAAGAAAGCCGCCGGACCGGATGACATTCATAATCAATTCTTAAGGCGTTATAGCGAATGGTGTTCTAAATATCTCACGATCATTTTTAATAAATCGCTTTCAGATGGGTCCGTTCCCAATGACTGGAAGCTGGCCAAAATAATACCTATTCTTAAGACCGGAAATGCTTGTAAGGTCACGAATTATAGACCCATATCATTAATATCTACTTGTTGTAAAATACTTGAGCATGTTATTTCGAAGCATATAAGGATGTTCTTAGATACCTACTCAGTACTTGATGAAAAACAGCATGGATTTCGAAAAGGCCTGTCTACCATAACCCAATTAACAGAATTAATTCACGATTTTTCTTCGACCCTTGACAGAAGAGGACAAATTGATGTAATTTTTTTAGACTTTCAAAAAGCTTTTGATAAGGTAAACCATAATAAATTACTTTTAAAGCTCAGGCATTTACTGAAAAACGCAAAAGTTCTGCGATGGATCGAAATGTTTTTGTTTTGTAGAAGACAATTTGTGAGCATTGATGGTCACGCTTCCATGCCTCGTGGGGTCGACTCGGGAGTCCCCCAGGGTTCTGTACTTGGGCCCCTGTTATTTTTGATTTTTATCAATGACGTTCTTTGCGATATTACAGTAAAGGCACGACTTTTTGCTGATGATTGTATATTGTATACCTACATAAACGATTATTCTGACCATGTTGAACTAAACGATTGTTTGCAGAAAATTAGCAAATGGTGCGAGATCTGGCAAATGTCTTTAAATACTGAAAAGACAGTTTGCATGTCAATAACACATAGGAGAGTTCCTTCTGTGTATAACTACTACTTGAAGAGTGAACCATTGTCTAGGGTAGATGAATTTAAGTATTTAGGTGTAACGATAACCAGTGATTTAAGTTGGAACAAACATGTTAATAATATAATCAAAAAAGCCACAGCTAAACTCTGGTCACTAAGAAGATCACTAAAATTGGCAACCACTGAAACTAAATTGCTAGCTTATAAAATGCTAATAAGACCTAGGTTGGAGTATGCTAGTGAAGTTTGGGATCCTCACACAAAGGGTTTAATACTGAAATTAGAAAAAGTTCAAAGAATGGCACTGCGTTTCATTTTTTCGAAGTACAGAAGACTAGATTCACCAACTGAGCTGTATTCTAAGGCAAGTATCTCCTTATTAGAAGAGAGGAGAAAAATAAGCGTTTAAAAATGCTTTTCATGATTTTAGATGGTACACTGCAGATTGATAAACATAGATTCATCAAACCTCATCTATCTAGAATCACACGTAATAAGCATACTAGGACAATCGAAGAGTACAGATTCAACAAAGAATGCTTCAAGAATTCGTATTTCCCTCGGACCATAAGGGAATGGAATAAACTTCCTGAAAGCGTTGTTAATTCTAAAACGGTTTTGGATTTTGTAAAGTGTCTCCCATGTAACCAATAGACCTCATATTATCATTTTTGTTCTACTTTTGTGCCTTTTGATAAGAGTATTAGCTGTCGTATAGTCCTTCAATTTTTGTCATTGTGTTCTGCATGTGTATTACATTGTCTATTGTTTTTTGTACCCACTCCTATCATAGTCCCCGCTGGGGGACTGATAGTATTATGAAATAAATAAATAACGGTATTTAGTTACATTTTGAGGGTAGCGTGTACATGTCTGGGTCCGTGGCGTCGTCCTCCCGCGTCCTTCTCGCGGCCCCGCCGCATGCAGAGGCTTTCGCGTCGGCTATGGTGACATCGGCGACCGGATTCTTGTTGACCACGTCGGAAGCGATGATTGCCTCACCGGGCAAAGCAGACGTCCCGGCCGCAGGCACATCCCACTGCCACGGCTGCTCCGTCTCGATCGTATGCGGCGTCTCGCCGTTGGTGTCCAGGGCCGCGCCGCCTTCAGGTGCGAGGGGGCCGTTCGCCACGGGACTCTCCGGGCCGCGCGTACGGTATATGGTTTGCTTATACGCCTCCCGCGTAGTAGAACTCGCATTGGCCTTCTTGGCTTCGGCCTCGTCCATGAGGAGCTCGGATTTCTCCAAGCCCCCCTCGGGCGCAGCGGCCGCCTAAGTGCGAACTCATTGGGAGCCCTCGCGGCCGAAGTAACGGTAGACGTTACAGCACGGGACACGGCACTCCTTGCAGATGTGCCCCGTCCGCTGGCAACAAAGACATAGCGGGGCCCCGCCAGGCCATAACAATGAGGGACAACTCACAGCCCACCAGCAGCTGGTGCGGAATGTCGTCGATCGCGACGCCTGATTTGAGCCGGAGCACCGCCGTGCGTATCATGGTGTCGACAGTTTGGCAGCCGTCGAGACGCAACTTTTCCCCGGCCACCGCGATTACCTTGCCGTACTGCGCCAGGGACGCCCTCACGTCGTCGTCGGCGACGTTGAAGAAGAGACGATGAAGCTTCACTCGAACGTCCTGGTAACACGGGTCGTCAACGAGGCATCGGCGGCCATTGACGGTCAGCTCCGGCGTGGTGAGCATCTTCTTTGTGCCCTCGGTTGTCTTGAACGTCGCCGCCCACACGTGGTTCATGCGGTAAGCTCCGAGGGTGGCGACCTCAGGGAGAAAACCGAGAGAAACTAAAGCGTCGCGGAAGTCGTCGACGCGGTACAACCGCCACTTCATGTCAACGCTTCATGTCAAAGTTTGACGAGCAGGCAAAAAAGATGAACCCCACCCTCGCCTATCCCTGTTTTCCTCCTCGCCGTTATTCATGCAACAGGAAAGGAGGAAATAACCCCTTCGCATGTCCCGTTGAGGATAAGCCATTCTCCTCTGTTAAGGTAAATGGCCAGCAGAGCTGTTCAGCACACGACACAGATCCGCCCCGAGGAGCCGGAGGAAACTAGACACGCGCGACGAGACCGCCACCCCGGGAGAGCGGAAGGAAAGAAAACTGGGCAAGCAAGCGCTTGGTACGAAGACAAGGACAGGGCGGTGCGAGCGTAGACATAGCCGACGCGGGTCGCACAGTGGAAAATCTTTGTGTAACTTTTATTACCTACCTGAGAGTGTACTGTCTGTCTATGCCGGAAAAAGCGGTGGAGAAACTGCATCGTGACGTCGCCAGTGGGGGAGCCTAATCTCCATCGCCAACAAACTACATCGGAAGAGAACTGCACCGTGACGTGTCCGGTGACGTCGCCGAACAGTGGCGATTGATGAGTTGAAACTACATGGGTTTTTTTTTTTCCCCTACAGAGAATTTCGGAGAATCGCCGAGTGGGCTAGCGCAAACCAGCTCGGAGCACGTGGAGCGAAAGCTCGCGCTGCAGAACCCAGGGATCCTGGGTTCAATCCCGCAGCTGCCCGTTTCGATCTGTATGAGCATCGTACCGGCGTGCGGTCGTGTATTACTACTGCGTGATGCACGTTAAAGACCCCGGGCTAGCAGTCGTACTGCACTGGCTAAATTGCATATCTACAGTGGGTAAGAATGTCGCCATGTTCAGGCAGACTAACCTCCTGCTGTATAAACAACTAACGACAAATTTTTCTTTTTGACTAAGTTTGACTGCGTAAGTGCAACTTCTCTCGTGCTGCACGAGAAAGAAAAAAATGTTCCATCGGGGGTTAAATTTTCGGTGAAGTAGGAAGCAAAAAGAAGAAAAAGAATATTTCCCTCAAGTTGGGCTCGTTGTAGAAGAGGAGGAAAAAGAAAATTAGTTGTTATACTTCGTTTCAGCTTGGGTCCAGACGCAGCCGATGCTACAAGCGCGAGCTCCGGGCTTCCAGCGTCCCTGCCAAGCACGCGCGCTCGTGCAGTACAGGCACTGCTCAGGGCCACACGCTCGTGCTTGTAGCATCGGCTGCGTCTGGACCCAAGCTGAAACGAAGTATAGTCCCACGGTGTGTATGGTCTTTTCTTTATCTGTATGTTTATTCTAGTTCAGCTAGCCTTACCTGAAGTAGTTGCTTTAAAAATAAAGTATATATATATATATATATATATATATATATATATATATATATATATATATATATATATATATATATATATACCTGAAGTATGAACGAACAAGCTCAACTTAAGCCTGTTACCGTTGCTTGCTTGGCTTTTCGCTCGGTCAAATCGCTTATATGGGGTGCACTCAAATGAAAACACAATCGTGTTGAATCGTGTAAGAGTATTTAGAATATTTATCGATCACGCCGCTGAACGTGCATTGCTCGAAAAACTTCCTTTTTGTGAGCGCCTTCTCTGCTTGAGTTTGTTGGAAACACAGCCACTTCGATCCGAGGCAATCGATGATAGCGTTGGTGACATCACCAAGTACGCGACTCACAGAGCACTGGTGAACACCAATGTTCTCGTCGCTTCCAACGGTTCCCTGGAAGCCGCCAGCGGCGTAAAAGCGTAGAGCTGCGAGGACTTGTTGTTCGACCGTCAGCACACGACGCCGCTGGAGCTTTCCGCGAAGCTGGTCGCACAGCCAGCGAGTCGCCCTTTTGGTCAGCCGGTATTCGCCCACAAACCTCGCATCGCTCGTCTCGAAAGCATCCCGGTGATCTCTAAAAACTCGATCCGCTGGTGAACCGAACAGTAGAGATGCATATGTTAGGGTTGCCATCTTTTAAAATGCAGTTTGATCTCTGGCTTCGCCTCAACCATTCAGTTAACTGCATCGTCAAAGTGTACCGTGACGATATTTTGACGTCAGCGCCAACTGCATCATTTTACGAGCATAGCTCGAACTGCATAGGGAAAAACTACATTTCAACGCCATGTCACATGACCCGAGAGAAGAGCCAATCAGTGCCCGATGCAGTTTTCTACATCAATGAGTTTGCATTCCAAGCATAGATAGACTGATCTCGAAAATGGTGCCTACTGATAGCTAATCTACTGAATAGACCTATTCCTAAATTACCCAAGCATCAGGCAGAATGCAGGGAATGGTGTTCCACGCGCCGCACGTGCCAGCATCTGCAGCAGTAACTGTTCTAAAGCAAAAGCCTAAAACAAATGGCATATTGAACGCGCGTTCGTGAACGCTTTATTTTGGTTATTTACTTTGAATCTTTTATACGGGGAAGGTGTGCGCGTGCGGCGCCGGCGTCTGCAGCAGTAACTGTTCTAAAGCGAAAGCCTAAAACAAATGGCATCTGGTACGCGCCTTCGTCAACGCTTTGTTTTAGTTATTTACTTTTGAATCTTTTATAAGGGGAAGGCTAGAGCCACTAAATAAGCTACGCTTCAGAGTAACGACACTTGGCCATATTGTGGCTTAAAATCATGGTTGCCAGTTATCTGAAGCTTTATCTGAAATCACAGGAAACGCTTTTCCGTCCTCCACAAAGGTTTAAACAGTCCGCGACAGAGAAAAGCAATGTTACATGAGCTTCCTAACACCGAACCAAATGATGAGGAAGTCGCACTTTTGAATCATGACGATCTGCAGTTGCGTCTGCTCTGCACAAGCCCCAATATGGCGGCGCGCACAACAATGTCGGGGAACGGAGTGCCGATACTCTAAGCGCAGCTCATTTAGTGGCTCTAGGGAAGGCGTGTGCGTGCGGCGGTGCAAGCGTAGAGTTTTTGGTCACGCACACGAAAAATCCACGGAACCGTAGCTATAAGAAGCTACGCTGTAAAATCACGCCTCCCCTGTTCCCCAATCCCCCCCCCCCCCTCACACAACACACACCATTTTTTGGAGCCACCCCTTCGCCCTGACCCTCGGACTTGAACGGCCCTGCAGGGCGATTCACACACTTGCGTCCAGTCCGACCGAGGGCAACTGCAACGGCTTACGAAACGGCTTGCGATGTACGGGTTGATATGGCAACAGCTGCATCGGCTCCAACAAAACTGGGTAAAACCGGTTTTGTTGGAGCCGACGTAAGTGCGTGAATCGCCCTAATCTGCTCGTCCGTGTGATCCGTGGTTTGTCCTGCGACGGCCGCCCTTGGCACTGCCCCGGAGTTGGCCTTCACCTGTAACCAACGGCAGCAGAGCCCTTTTCCGTCATCAAGACACCAAATACCTTCAAAGGATCATTATTAGAGCCAGGCGCTGAGAAGTCTGTGCAAGCGCGAGCGGGTAACAGAGCCTGCCTTGACTGGAGCACTCGCTGCACGAGCGCTCGTGCAGCCGCCGAAGATACATCTAAATCAAATAGCTCGCGCTTTTAGCATGCGTGGCTTACAACAGTCCATACTATACTCTGTTTCACTTTATGATGTACCGCAGGAAAGGCTACAAGAGCGAGCTCCTCGCTCTAGGGCACATCTCGGCGGCACAAGCTCTAGTGAGTTAAGAGCAGCTCCCAACGCTATGAGCTCGCGCTTCTAGCCTTCTCTGCGGTACAACATAAGGTAAAATGGAGTATAAAATAAAACTATGCAAATATCTTCACTTAAAAAAAAAAAAAACTGCGCAGCAGACGCTATACTCCGTTTCACCTTGTGTTGTACCGCAGCGAAGGCTAGAAGCCCGAGCTCATAGCGTTGGCAGCTGCCCTTAATGCACGAGAGCTTATGCCGCCGAGATGTGCCCTAGAGCAAGGAGCTCGTACTTGTAGCCTTTCCTGCGGTACATCATAAGGTGAAATAGAGTATAGCACGTGAAGCGTAAGCAACTATACAATCAGACAGCATGTTCCTGGATGCTTGGCAGCTTGTGTCATTTAGAAACACAAGTGCATGTCCCTTGAGCATAAGGATGGCTCTCGTACGTGAACTTTCCTGGTGCGCGCGCACCTCAGCAACGTAACTTCAGCGGTGTTCTTAGCGGAGTACTTCTGTGCCAGCACTATTCCTGCGCTTGCGCGTGAAGCACACAGACACTGCGTGAGTGTCGATGTTGGTTATGTCTATGCATATGAATAAGACATTTCACATGCCACAAAAGACGTAGTACGTTTGACCAGAGACTCTCAGAGCCAGATCATGAGCTGATCCGCCGATCGCTGAAATATAATTACACTAAATTATTTGCCCTAATTGAAGCGCAATTATAAACCATATCCGAAAAGTCCCAAGCACCAAGAAGCATTCTGGGTTTGTATTTACACGTGCTGCATCTGCTGATATCTGCGGCTGTATCAAGGTATCCCAAGCAATAGTTCGCACACACAAACACACACACACACACACATCACGCACACACAAACAACAAAAAAACGCCAAAAAATTTTTGCCGTGAAATAAAAACTAGTGATTTTCGGCATTTTGATTTCGGTGTTTTGGTTTTTCAACGTTTTGTTTTCATGCCGTTTTAATTTTTCGATCTTCTAATTTTCGGTCTTTTGATAACTTGTCATTTTAATTTTCGGCTTTTTTTTTTTATGCCACACAGATGAATGCATGACTGATCCAACGAGCACGTAGCTCTCACCGTACTGTCTGCTCAGGGGAAGACGAAGTCCTTCCTCCAAAAGTACTCGTGAGCCGGTCACAAAACAACCCAAAAAACGATCCACAAAACGAATAAATAAATACATAAAGATAGAGCTTGAGTGCAGTCCGGGTCAAGCGAATGGCAATAGCCCCTTCGGTGTTAAAAGCCGCTTCAACGCTTAGCATGCGAGAGGGAATGGGAGGAAGAAAATGACAAAAAGAGAGGAAATCTTCTGCCTGGCAGAAGATATTCCTGCACCTCGGCTTTTAAAACAATAGGTCCTGTATGCAGACCAGGCAGAAATTCCAGCGTGTTGGTGGATCTCCGCTATCGTTAGCCCTGATACCGCGGCCGGCGTGGGTCGCTGACACCGCTCCTTCGGAGCCAGACATTGCACGTCCGTACGCTTCGGCGGCCAGAAGTCACACCACAAGATCGCACAAAAATTGCCAATTAAAAAAAATGTTCCTGCGTATGTAGCCAACAAATGGCAATGGGTGCCAACTAATAAAATTTCAGCAAATGTTCTGTTCCCGCCCGGGATCGAACCGGGACCTTGCGCGTGTGAGGCGCAAGTGATAACCGCTACACCACGGAAACAAATGATAAACGATTGTTTAAACAATTTACTTCAGTATGTAGCACTAGCTGCCAACAAACCAGCGTTCAGCAAAATACTTGTTCCCGCCCGGGATCGAACCGGGGACCTTGCGCGTGTGAGGCGCACGTGATAACCGCTACACCACGGAAACAGATGATAGACGACTATTTAAACAATATACTTCAGTATGTAGCACTAGCTGCCAACAAACTGGCGTTCAGCAAAATACTTGTTCCCGCCCGGGATCGAACCGGGGACCTTGCGCGTGTGAGGCGCACGTGATAACCGCTACACCACGGAAACAGATGATAACCGACTATTTAAACAATATACTTCAGTATGTAACACTAGCTGCCAACAAACCAGCGTTCAGCAAAATACTTGTTCCCGCCCGGGATCGAACCGGGGACCTTGCGCGTGTGAGGCGCACGTGATAACCGCTACACCACGGAAACAGGTGGAAACGCATTATTAAAGAATAGCTTTCTACCAATTGGCTTTATTTCGCACATCCGCAGCAGAAGCATTTATGAACCCGTTCACTACGTCGTGAATATCTGGTGGGTCACGCAGCATATGCCATCTGTGCGGCCTCAATATTCAGTCATTTGTGTTGCGCGGGAGCGATATCTTTGAGAAAGAAATGAACGCCGGGGAAAACAGTCGTTTGCATTCGATTCCATTAGCCGTGACCTGTGCTGGGTAGACTTGCCGTGACCCACCAGTGACTCACGACGCACCATATGAAAACGAATGACATCCAGGCAGTCTTGGGTAAGTTATTTTTAAAAAGTAACTCGTTACACTTAGAGATACTTTTAGAAAAAGTAGCGAAGTTACCGTTACAGTTACCGCAACAAAAGAGTAAGTCGTTACTGTTACAGTTACTCTTAAAAAGTAATGACGTTACTTTTCAGTCACTTTTCTATAACAAAAAAAATTAGGAAAAACTAGAAAACGCTTTTCACCAAGATTTATTGCATAAAATTAAAAAGTATGCTTCATACTACATATTGTATCTTAGCAGCAGTTGCTTCTCGAAATCAGTGTCTCAAAGTTTCCCTTGTTTGATAAGGAACACCTCCCTGTCCTTGCTTAACAGGCGCTCATCTGGCGCGCTGGATGGGATTGCTGTGTTGTGTCGCAGGAACAGGTTTTAGATTGCCGGGTAGGCGTTGAGGCAACAGGATGCCCTTTTCTGCGGTCAAGTTGTTAGTAACCACCTCCGCCACAGCCAAATACTCTCTGTACGCCGGCCATGGTAGTTCTTCTTTGTTCTCATCAACATTCATATCCTTGGTAGCACTAGCACATTGCTCGCTCGTTGACGGTTGCGCTGGGTTCATAGAGTCCATGGACATATTTCAGTTCGTACCCGGCAAGCTAGAAACGAACCCCGCGTAAACAACAATAAATTTTGCCTCGACGGCTGACATTACGCCGGAGTAGTTCCGGAAATCAAAATGCGAAACATTCGCAGTGCCCTCCGCGTGTATTGTTGTTTCACGGTTGATTCACGCGATTAAAAAGCGTTTGCGCAGAAAAAAGAAAAACCGCAAAAGAGATTGTGCTTGCAGATACTAAGATGCAATTGTTCAGTTACAAAGTACAACCGGGTACTAAAGATAACTACTTTTTTTTTCATCAAATCTACACGTGGCTATATTCGGGTCGTGACTCGCGAGAAAGAACGTATTCGCAAGTTTGTGGAAAAGTAACTTGACACTCGAAATGTCGGAAGAGACAATTCGGAAAGCGCAAAGAATTGCTGAATTGTACTCGTTCAGTCAGTGATATATTATTCATAAAAAAACTGGGAAGTAACGAGAAAAGTATTGTCGTTACTTCCATCGTTACCACAGGAAAAGTAATAGAACTACAGTTACAAGTTGCATCTTTAAAAAGTAACTCGTTACACTTACAAGTTACCAAAAAAGTAACGAAGTTACAGTAACGCGTTACTAGTAACGCGTTACTACTTAAGACTGCATCGGACTGCACCTGTTTATTCTATCCCCATCTCCTGAGGCTTTTTGTAAATAACCGGTAAACTGATTTTTCCCACATTATATTGTGCGATCACATACAAGCAGAGAGGCACCGGACCTCTTCTCGCAAACGGCCTCCTTCTTGGAGGCCAAGACATCCACGAAGATGACCACCGAGTCACCGAACAATACCCCCGACTTAGACAAAGACCAGGCGAGTTCAGCAACGATCGTCAAGGACGGCTATGCAATTCCGTCTATGGACGTCACCGATGAAGCCGCCACCTGCTCCTCCTCGACGATCGTATCCGCCTGCGATGATGAAGACATGCAATCGAACGACGGTGAATACGAGGTCGCTCACGGAAAGAAACGACGCAAGAGGTGCCTGGATTCAGCATCACCTTTCAAGGATGAAGCCAACTTGCAAGTCGGTCATACCGTACTGTTCATCCCCACTGGAAACCACCAAGCTCAGTCCCTGAGCAAAATCAAACTCACCGACTTTCTGAACAACGCTGCACCAGGCATGGTGAGTGAGATCCGAATTAACAAGGCTCGCAACATCATCGCAGTTGACACAAAAGACCCCTCTTTAAAGCCGAACTGCTCAAGTTAACGAAACTCTGTGCACTGCCAGTGACAGCCTTCCTGCCCAGAGACCGCTCGAATTCTTTCGGCGTCCTCCGAGATATTGACCCTGATTGCACAGAGGACGACGTAAAGACACATCTACAGTCCTCTGTCGGCATTACAGAAGTGAAGCGACTCGGGAAGAAATCGCCTGTCATACGCGTTGCCTTCACAGGAAAGGTGCCACCCCAACATGTCAAAGTGGGTCTTGTCAGAACTGAGGTACTTCCCTACCGAGCACGACCCCTGCAATGTTACAAATGCCACAAGTTTGGCCACATTGCAGCTGCATGCACAGCGGCCTCTCAGCTGTGCTATCGATGTGGGCAGTGCCACGAAGGTGAATGCACAGCCAACCCGCGATGCGTGAATTGTCAAGGAGAGCATGCTTCCAACGCAGCCGAATGCCCAGTGAAAGTAAGAGAGACTGAGGTCACGAGATACCAGCTGAGACACAACACCACGTTTCGTGAGGCTAGAGGTGCTGTACACACTAAACACCAAATAAGCAAGAAAACTGCCGAAAATGACACACCACAACTTGATGCCACCATCAAGAGTGTTCCACAACGGACTGTTCAAGAGTTCCCTCCCCTTGAAAAACAAGAGAGCAGAAACGAAAACCCCGACGCCGTAGCATCCACCTCAAGAGTCGCCACCGGAGGAACTGAAAAAGCATCCTTCTGGGATAAACAAAACATCAAAGACATAATTTCAGACAAGTCTTCCGATTTGCATACGTCGACACCTAACCGAAAAACTGGAGAAACTACCTCTATCTTCAAGGTCATAATCCCACTCGTGTTCACTACTCTTCGTAGACTATTGTCAACAATAACACCGGAGTCAACACCTCATCAGGTGATCAAGGCTATTCTTTCATTAGAGTCCATTATTTTAATGATTCTCTGAAGCTCTTTCAGGCTTACCTCATTCGACGCACCAAACACAGCCAATGTTGTGCCTTCATTTCTAAACGACGACCGGGAAAAATGCCGGAACTATACTGCAGTGTATATAGCTTTGGTTTTCATCTTTACGAATTTTATACTCATCTGACCCAGGGACTTCACCGATTCTCGCTTTCTGACGCCTACCACTCCTGCACTTCATTTCCTAAACTGCAAAGACCTCAGTTTTCTCTGGCCATAGAAGACGCAGCTTCTCAAGATGGGGTTCCTCTCCTATATCAGTACCAGCCGGGAGCAGAAATACGCCAGCAATTAATCCAACTGCAAATGGTCGCAAGCCAGCTAGCAGCAGCCCCACCAACAACTGAAAATGGGAAGCAACATTAATCCAACATCCAAACACCCCATCACGTGCTCTCTGCTACAATGGAACGCTAACGGAATACAATCGCGGCTGCCAGGGCTTCGCGACCATCTGCGAGACAATGTATATGATGCCCTGGCCCTCCAGGAACCGAACACAAAAGACATTCGCATCTCAGGGTATGTGACTTATATGAGCAAAGCAACGCGAGCCGGAAAATTCCCAGGAGCGATGTTGCTGGTACGAGCAAGTCTTGGACAGACTGAAGTGGACCTCAATGACTTGTGCAGTGACACTGAAGAGTACGTGGGGGTCACAGTGGAGCTCAAGGGAAGGCCGGTTACCTTCGTGTCCGCGTACGTGCGGCCGCAGGGTCACTGGGACCCAAAGACAATTGTGGACATCTGCACGAAGATCAAGGGTGAGGCAGTAATCGCAGGCGACTCTAACTCCCACAACGAGACATGGGGCGACAAGAAAACGGACGCAAGGGGTCGTGCATTACAGTCCACTCTGGATGACCTGGCACTCCGTAATATAACAAGCGGAGAACAAACATTCGTCCGCCCAGGAGTGGAAGGCAGCGTCCTTGACCTCACATTTATTACCAGAGGACTACGCCTGACAGCCAAACCAGAAGGACAGCTGGGGCAGTGACCACCTTCCCATCATCATCGGGAAGCCACCCAAAGCCCCACTCAAGACCTGCCACGTCGTGGACTGGAAGGAGTACAGAGGACAGCTGGACAAACTGGTAGACTCTGGCGCACCCCTTGCCCCCGAGAACATCGCCGAAGCACTTAAAAAAGCCACAAGAATGGTACAGATACCCATTACAAGGCCAAACCCGGACATGCACTGGCTCCGCCTGAAGCTCAACGACGACGTGCACAACGCAGATCCTGGAGGACCAACAAGCAGGAGGACATACAGGAGTACAAGCGACTAGATGCAAAGTTCCGCCGCCACGGGAAAAAGCTGGCAAAAAGGCAGTGGGACCTCCGCTGCTCCAGACTTCACATGCCAGCCGGAGGAAAAAGAGCCTGGCGGATGGTGAGAACGCTTGCCGGACGTCCGCTCCCAAGACAACCAATACTTGGTCTGGCCCTAGCGAGAGGAGCGACAGTGCAGCAGGTGACAGAACTACTCGCAGACCTCTTCACAAAGGTTCCAACCCGCCCACTGGTGGGTCCAGCCCCCAGACTGGTCAACCCGCAGAGACCCTTCGGCGCCCAGCATGAAGGCTATGGATGCGCCCTTCACGCTACACGAACTAAGACACGCCATCGACGCATGCCCGCGCAAGCGCTCGTCCCCAGGCCCCGACGGAGTAACGAACCAGGCCATCAGGAACCTGGACGAGTCGTGCCACGACAGCCTCCTTGACTACATGAACAAGGTTTGGAGCAGTGCTGAGATCCCAAGGGCCTGGAGAGAGGCCACTACCGTGCCCCTGCTCAAGTCTGGAAAGCCGGCCGATGATTTGAGCTCCTACCGGCCCATCTCACTAACCTCCTGCTTGGGCAAGCTACTGGAGCGAATGGTGCTGCGACGTCTAAACTACCACCTGGAGGCAGTAAACGCGCTTCCAGACTGCTTCTCCGGCTTTAGGAGACACAGGAGCACTGCGGACTCCATTGCAGACCTCACCACCACCATGGAGGAAGCTAAAGAAAGGGGCTGGTCGACGGCCACAGTCTTCCTAGACGTGAGGAAAGCCTTCGATGCGCTCCCCCACGACACCATTTTCACGGCTCTCCAGAACCTCGGAATCACCGGGCGCCCCCTGTCATACATACGTGCATTTCTGACCGAGAGAACACTGCGTGTACGTGTCGGCAACACGTACAGCACACCACGCGGGATAACAGCCGGTGTGCCTCAGGGAAGCGTGCTGAGCCCACTGCTTTTCTCCATCGCGATCGCGTCTCTCCCTTCGGCTGCCGGAGTTGGAGCTCGACCACAGTTCCTCGTGAACATGGCGGTATACGCAGACGATGTGGCACTTTGGGCCACCAGCCCACCAAACCGCAGACAGGAAATGGTGAAAGAGCTGCAACGGGCACTGACCAACACGGTGCACAGACTACACGAACTGGGCCTCGGCATCTCGGCTGAGAAGACCACGGCTCTGTTCCAGGCTCCAATCCTGCGAACATTTCGTCCAATACTACACATCGAGGGAGCACCGATAAAATCAGAAAAGACAGCAACTTATCTGGGTTTGCTGCTCGACGCGCGTGTCCTGGAGGCCGGCTGTAGATGCAGTGCTCCAGAAGATGCGCACAAGAACAAACACCCTGCGGGCACTTGGAGGCACAACGTGGGGCACCTCGCAGGCCATGATGCTGGCAATGTACAAAGGCTTGGTCGTGTCCTGCCCGACCTACGCGCTGCCATTGGTGACGCTAAACAGCACACAACAAGAAAACCTAGAGAGGGCGCAGAGGGTGGCGCTGAGGATTTGCCTTGGCACGCCCCGAAGCGCCTCATCACACAAGACACTCGTCGAGGCCGGCGTAGCCACGATTTGTGCCACACTACAGAAGCGGGCTCTTGGACACCTTATACGAATGGAAAATGGGCGGTCGACGGGCAGCCTAATCATGAAGATTGCGCAGAGAACAGAGTCAGGACTTGGACGCGCGCTCTGTCAACTTGGCGACATCGCGGGAACCGCTGCGGCCCTGGCCGACCTCCCACCACTGCAAGAACGTCCACAGCCCATGGACGTCGATCTACACATCCCCGGGTTGAGATCAAGGAGGACGGCAACAACAGTGACCCTCCGAACCCTTGCGCTGTCCCACATCGAGGACCAGTACCACGGCTGGGCTCAAGTGTTCACCGACGGCTCAGTACGTCCCACAGACGGGTCATCAACGGCCGCGGCGGCCTTCGAGGCGGCTGGCGTTGGACTAAGCGCGCGCCTTACACACCATGCAACCAGCACCACCACAGAACTAGCAGCGATCCTGCTCGCCCTCGAGGCCGTTCAGAAAGGCAGCACCAGGGGCGGAAAGTGGGTAATCTTGTGCGACTCACAAGCCGCGCTCTCCATGCTAGATAACTTGGACAGGGCACCACCACTGGCGCGAAGAATCGCAGCAGAGGCGATGGCATTGGAGCAACTCGGACACCAGTTCAGGTTTCAGTGGCTGCCAAGCCACTGTGGCATCACGGGAAACGAGATCGCCGACCAGATGGCCAACTTCGCCCACGATGAGCCCTCAACGCCCACATCCAAGGTGCCCCCGTCCGCGGACGCCAAACTCCTTGTGGCGAGGGAGATCGCAAGTCAGCACCCAGACGCAAGGATGGCACAAGGCGACCACCCGGCCCGGCTCCCAGCACGCATGAACAGGGCAACGGCGGCTGTCTTCCACCGACTTCGGACGGGCAGCGCCTTCACCCCCGCATGGATAAACAGGATGAGAGCCTCTAGGAGTCCAGACTGCAACACCTGTGGGACTCGGGCAGATGACGTCCATCTCCTCCTACAATGCACCCTCTACGACACAGAGAGAAGGGCACTCCAGGAAGAGTACAGAAAACTCAACCTACCCTACAGCTCTATGGAGGAGATCATCAGACCACGAGGTACAAACTGCACCAAAAAGAAGGCGCTGAAGGCACTGGAGAACTACCTGGACGAGACAGGACTAATCTCCCTCCTCTGAAGAAAAAGGCAACAAAGAGAGAAATTGTGACAACAGCCTGTCCAACAGACTGACTCATCAATACTACTCCCTGTGGTCGAACTAAATCAGGAAACTACCCTCTTTCGCCTACATCGGACTTCCCCAATCACCATCTAGGCGACTGGAACCTATTCAAACCAGCCTTGCCGATGGCTATGACCATCACAGACCCCTGCGGCCTGCAAATTAGACTTCGACGATTAGAGAAAGACGAGAAAAACCCCACCCTTCCCCCTCTTCTACTCCCCCTTTTCCCTCTTTATTTCCCAAGAACCCTTCCCCTCCGACTGTGACATGGGCGTCTAAGTACGCCCCAACAACAGTCGGTTTCCCAACCCCCTCCCCAAAACGCATACTACTACTACTACTAAGACTGCATCCAGGGCGGCGTGGGTCGCAAGCGTCCCATGCAGAGTTACAAACAGGATTCTTAAACACGCAGTCCGCAGGTGGCAAGCGGCCCGCGACTCTCTGGGACGCGGCCCGCAAGTATCCCATGGCTGCGAGGTCCCGCTCCTATGCTTCGAGCGCCGCATGCGCCATAAATATGGACATCTTGTCGTCCATTCAATTCATTTGGAAACGTAAGTCTACTCTTATTATGTTTTAACATATCTGACACCAATTGGTTTCCTTATAGATCAAGGCTCACTTGTTTAACATACCGTTAAGACAAATATGTTCTTATATTTCTGCTATAAAATTGTCACGAAAGCCAAAAAAAAAATTTTTTTCCGAGACATAATAAATTCTTATAATTTCTGAGCGGATTGAGTGACATAGCCCCGATTGTGTGCTTGGTTTCTAGTTCTCTTGAAAAATTCCAGCATATTGGCGGAATGGTCGTATTTTAAATCTTGTAATCACACTAGGTACAAACACAAACTATAGTTGTATGACCAAATCTAATCTAGAGACGTCTCTATCGAAACGACGATTGTACAAGAAGCAAATAGCAGGAGAAGCCAGGGTCAAAGGGCTCATACATCATACAAAAGAGGGGCTGCAAACACAAGTCACCGCAATATCTTTGGTTCGAATGCCGCGTGCCAAGTTTCGTCTTGGAGCCATTGCAATTCGGCATTCAAAGCAAGGATCTCGCGGTTACTCGCGTTCGAATCTGTATGCAGGTTGTCTTTTGTATGGTGTATAAGCAGTGTGACACCGGCTTTAGGTTATCTCTGAGTGTTGCCGAAAGACTCGCTGCTTTGAAACGTGGAACACCCCCCGCCGCCCTATATTGACCCTCAAAATTTCGGAATGGCTTACCTGGCCCCCAACACCCGCATGAGTTTGAGACCCCTGCCGTAAAGGATCGATAAATGCACCTAAACGGTGCTGCCCTCTTTTGTGTGGAAAAACACTGTTAGCAATATATTTGCTCAAATGGGTGTCAATATTCTACATTGCGAGTGGAAGTGGCGTATTCCCTTTCGGGCACACCCCACAACAAGCCCGAGACGACATACGGGGAAGAGCTCGCCCACGCGCTCGACAAAGCCAACGGACTTGCACAGAACATCCGAAGACGGCGCACGGGTAGCTGTGCATCGATCAGTGAAAGTACCAACCCAAATGAGGCCAGAGTGGTGGTGAAATGTTACGATCGGACTCCGTCGTCTTCATTCAGCAACTGCGAGGACGCGCGGCCTCAGCTCGGGCCACGCCCACCGCACTGTTCCTGGTAGAGCTAGCGACATGTTCGCAGGGCTCGTAGCTCACCACCAATGTCTCGCAGTCTTTTCTTGTAAATAATATGTACATAGACCACCACTTAACTGAAGAAAGTCGTCGAATTTTGTGGAGACTGTCCGGAAAATTCGTTTCCGTTTCTGGCATGATTCAACCCTGGGCACAAATAGAAGCCTTCGAACGTTAATAAATCTCTCGCAGCCATTGTAAAGGTGAAGAAATGGGAAAACCTAGCAACTTTAGCAATTTTTCTCGTGTTTGCGAAAACCTAACAACTTTAGCAACTTTAACATTTTTTTAAAGTACTTTGAGGGTGTTTTTAGTAAAATGTGTCATCTGAAATATGTCACTGTTGAACATTATTGGTATTCAGGTTTACACTGTGCCAACACCTGTATTTTCTTATCCAAAAATAGATTGAAGCTTCTATATTTCAGAGTAAAACATTAAAGCCTTCGTCAACATTGGTCTCTTTACCGCCCGGTGCGAAATGGGCCGATTGTGGGTCACGCGATGACGCCCTGGGATAGCTGAACGCGTTACAAAGAGCCTGCCACAGCGGCAACTGCACGGAGCCATAGATAGCAACTGCACAGACCGCTCGCGCCATCTTTCGGTGGCGTGTGGGAACGGTTTTACTGGGAGACCCAACGGTGGGTCACGGCACACCCGAGAGAAATGACAGGTGACCCATCGGTGGGTCGTGACGCATGTAATGACTCTAGGCTTCAAAAAGAGCTGACACAGTAAATGTGTTATCCGGTCCCCGACTATAGGTGGCACAAAACCAATTTCAGCAATAATATTGTTTCCGCCCGAGATCAAATCAGGGACTAGGCATGGGACGGGAATCAACGGAATAAAATAAAATTACTATTGTCTCTGATACGTTGCAGGCACTAAACTTTCGCTTCAACGCCCTACTACTATCACGCATCGACCTAAACGCTGAGAAGGCATTTCGTAGTGAGTGGTATTTCTCTCGAATAACACTGTCCGCTGGGCGCACCTCCAGCGATGGACTCAGGAAACTCAGCTGAATCTTTGTTTCTATGTATCTGCTGTTAGAACGGCAGGCCGTATTCACACTGCTTTTGTGGGGAGGGCCTGGTTACCGGAATGATCCAACGGACATCGACACGCACCTGGCAGGCGTCCTTGCCTCCTTCGACGTAACCAGCGCAGAGGAAACCCTGTGTGATGGGCTGAACGTATCTCCTGTCGCAGTCCTCGTTCCTCCAGATTGGGAAGGACACTTGCTGTAGTGTTCCGCTGTTGGAACCACCTGCACAAAAGAGGCCATACAATTGTTGAGGTATGCATCCTTCCAGTGCATTCATTCATTAAGCTTTCATGGTAAAAAAGAAAAAAAAAACATGTACAAAAGTGCCACTTCGCATGTTACCAAAAAATAAATAAAAAAATAAAGTGAGCTTGTAACAGCTATGCAAATTATTCTTCGCAAAAAGCTCCTGCCACACTGCACAGACAGTGCGAATCTCACATATCAGCGGCCGTTGAGAGAGAGAGAGAGAGAGAGAGAGTAGAACTTTATTGTGGAAATGGAGTTTTCCATATCCCAGCCCTAGTCCGGGCCTATACGGTCGGGGCAGTATCCGTCCCATCCAGCACATTGCGAATGTGGTGGACAAGGAGGGGCCACCACAGCCTCTGAAGTTCTGAAGGGGGAGAAGTCCATTCCTCCCAGCTGCTTGGTGTACGTTCAGGGGGTAGGTGAGTGAGAGATTGCTGTCGGCTTTGGTGAGATGCAATGCATTCCCAGAGTGTATGTTGGTTGGATGGGTATCCTCCGCAGTGAGGGCAGGAGGGGTAGCCTGGCATTTTGTGTATGTAGTGGATGTAGTTTTGGGTGAGGATGGAATTTGTCTGTGCTCTACGAATGAGGGTTGCTTCTTCTCTTGTGTGAGTTCGTGAGGGCGATGGGAGGAGGGTGGAGGCCTTCCGTCTTTCTTTTAGAATTTGTTGCCTGGCTTTGTGAAGTATTTTTCTTTCTTGTTTGGGGTCGTATTCCTGATCACAGGGCCAGGCGAGAGGGCTACCCGGATTTGGTTCGCGGGTAAGCTGATGTGCTTGTATGTTCCCTCTTGATGCCTGGTGTCCTGGGACCCATTGAATTCTAATTTGGAGTAGTGGGTACTTGTGCATGTGATATTGCAGCCGGTTCTGTATTGATGTGGGAAGTCTATTCTTTAGAAAATCCCTGCATGCGTCCTGGCTGTCTGTTCTTATGATAATTTTATCGTTGTTTTTGGTGAATTCGGTGATGGCAGTAGATATGGCTAGTAGTTCGGCGTGCCTTGGGGATGGGATGTCTTGATATCTTCGCGTTAAGGTTTCATCGATGTTCCATACGGCTATGAGGCCATGTCCTGCGTTGTAGCTAGCATCTGTATAGTATGTTTTGGTGGTAGTATCTTCTCCGTCCTTCTTCTCTAGGCGTTGGACTCTGTCGTTTCTTCTGTCTGCATTGCGTTTTGTATGCATGTTCTTGGGGATTGGGTCTACATGGATTCTAGGTATTTGTTCCCATGGGGGAGTTTCCAGTGGGATATGAGGAAGGTTTGTTGTTTCATAGTTTAGTTTTGTTAGTATTCTTCTGCCTTGAAGCGATGTTTCTAGTCTTTGTTTTTGTCCTAGTTTGTGGATATCCACTCTGTCGTCTAATGAATTGAAGAGCCCCGCATCTTTTATTTTGTAGGTGGCTGTAAAGCGGGGTACGCCCAATGCTAGCTTAGAGGCTTTGCGCAGAGTTGTTTCTAGTTTTCTCTGTTGTGTCTTGGTGAGATTGATATATGGTAAATGGTACATGACTCTTGAGTATATTAGGGCTTCTATGACTTTCCTTAATTCATGCTCTTTCATACCTCTCTTCTGTCTTGTGATCCTGCGGATCATGCCAAGAATTTGTTCTATTTGTGCTATGAGTTTATTTAAGGTGATGTTGTGTTTACCGTCTTCTTGTAGATAGTATCCTAGCACTTTTATGTGTTTTTTTCTTGGTAATGGTTTGTTTTTTATTGTTAAGCTTATCATTTCTCTATATTCTGAGGTTCTATTTGCGGGGGATCGAATTATTACTACATATTCGGATTTCTCTGCAGAGCATGTAAGTCCGATGGAGGCCGCGTACTTTTGCACTGTGTCTATACCCCTTTGCATTGCTTCTTCTTGTTCTCCTGCAGATCCTTTAGTCGTCCAGAGGGTAATGTCGTCTGCGTATACGCTATGTTCGAGGTCATCTATGACGTTAAGCTGTTTCGGTAGGTTTTTCATTGCTATGTTGAAGAGGGATGGTGATAGAATGGATCCCTGGGGTGTCCCTCTGTCTATCGGGTGACTGTCTGAGGTGTAGTCGTCCAGTCTTATTTTAACTGTTCGGTCAGAGAGGAAATTTTTTACGTAGTTGTACATCTTGTGTCCGGGGTTTATTTCTTTTAGGTTCTTTAATATAGCCGCGTGTGATATTTGGTCGAACGCCTTGCTCATGTCGATTCCCGCGACTATTCTAAGTTTTACCGTACTCGGGTGATCGAGTATTTGTTGTTTGATCCTGATTATCATGTCTTGCGTGCTTACATGTTTTCTGAATCCTATCATTGTCTCCGATAGTGATTCTTGACTTTCTATGAGCCATTCTAGCCTCGTTAAAACCATTTTTTCCATTACCTTTCCCACACAAGATGTTAAGGAAATTGGCCGATAGTTGTCGATGGAGTTTGGTTGTTTCCCTGGTTTGGGGATTGGTATAATGATTGCCTCCTTCCACTGGGTTGGTAAGTTACCTTCGTCCCATACTCTGTTAATTTCTGTAAGTAGAAGTGTTATATATTCGTCTGGGAGATTTCGTAGCATTCCGTATGTTATGCCATCCTCTCCCGGGGCAGTATTTCGTTTGAATTCACTAAGTGCGCTTCTTAACTCCCCTTCACAGAATGGGCTGTTGATTCCTTCCTCGTCCTCAGTATTATATTCTGTTTCTGTGCCAGGGAAAGTTATTCTGTCATTGTTAGGGTAGAATTTGTACAGTAATTTTTCTGCTATTTCTTTAGGTCCTGTTTGGTAATGGAGGCATAGTTTATTTGTAGTGTGTTTTGTTTTAGGTTGCCCTAATAAAGTTCGAAGGATTTGCCATACTCTCGGGGTGTGTAGCAGGCCGTTTAGTTGATCGCAAGTTTGGAGCCAATTTTCTTGTGCTAACTCATTTGCGTAATTGTATGCTTCCTCTGTGATTCTTTGGATGGCTTTCTTTAGACCTTTTCTGGATTTCTTCTTTTTCCAAATTTTAACAATCCTGTTACGCTTGTCCCATATGCTGAGAAGATGTGAGTCTACGTACGGCGCTTGTTCACTGTTTGCTATCCATTTAGTGTTATTTTTGTAGCTGGCCTGTATTTTATCTAGCCCCTGCGCCCACGTAAGGTCAGGATTATTTTCTACGGTTTCTTTAAGTTCTTTTCTTATTTCGTCCCACTTGGTGATTTTGCTTTTTGTTCCCGTTGGTGTTTTCTTACTTTTCCTGCGTGTTTTTATAGTAATGTTGATAATATAGTGATCACTACCTAAGTTTTCTAGCTGGTTTTCCCAATGGCACGTTGGCTTGCCTTTGTACCAGGTTAGGTCCGGGTTGGTGTCCCTTTGCACGCTATTGCCTGTCCTGGTGGGTATCGTGGTGTCATTCATGAGAGTTAATTGTCTGTTAGTCATGATGTTTTCGAGTTTTCTACCGTTAGGTGATGAATAGCTGTAATTCCATCCTAGGTGTGCGCTGTTGAAGTCACCTGCAATTAGGATTGGATATTTATTGTTTTGTTGTATAAATCGATCTAGTTCTTTAGAATGTTTGAACTCTTTTTTCGGTGTCCAATATGCGTTTAGGATTATTATATCTGTTTCTATGGTTTGAATTTTAATTGCTACGTGCTCTTGTTCTTCAGAATTGAGGTGATTAGTGTCTATTTGTATAGCCGTAATGGATTTATGAGTGTATGTTATTGTCGTTCCTTGGGGGGAGCGGGGTTGTCACGGTTCTTTTTTGGGAGGTTCCTTGTGATACTGGGTTGGGAGTGAAGGTCGTAGCCCGGTATGCTGAAGACTCCGTTACTTTCTTGTACCAGTATAATGTCTGGCTGTTCTTTTGATTGCTGTATGTATTGTTTTAATAAATTGACCTTTCTACGCAAGCCACGGCTATTCCATTGCCAAATTAATATTTCGCCATTTGGGGAGTTTTGGTTCGGTTGTTTGATCTTATTCACGGTTCTTAGTTGTCTCAGTGCCCTGGTTGGTATCCTCTGTAATAACTACTTTGTATGGGCTACTTTCGACGTCTAGGCTCGGTGTTTGGGGTCTTTTTCTCAAAGAATTAAGTACGGATTCTAATTTAATGAGCGAGCTTTCAAGCTGCCTTTGTCCAATTTCGAGGTTGACAAATTGTTCAGCAAAAAGGGTATCTCTTTTCTGGAGTTCTTGTTGCATATTCTGTATGATTGTGTCCCTTTTTTGGAATTCCTTTTGAAAGAGTTCATTTCTCTGTTGTAGTTCCCTTTGAAGGGAGTCTAGCTTTCTAAGTATTTCCATTGTGGTTTCATTTTGTGTTGTGCTTGTTTCAGTCACGGGTTTTTCCAGGTTGATGCCTGCCTTCATTGCTCTTACGATGTTGATTTGTGACGGCGTTTCTTTAGCTGCGGATAACACGACCGCATATTGTTTCTTAGGGTCCTCTGCGGGGGTTGACGAAAGCTGGATGTTGGATTTGTTTGCTGCTGGGGAAGGAGATGATTCACTCACCCTCCAGCTCCGTCTGTCCAAGGGGGTGATGCCGTCGTCTTCTGTAGGGCCGGTGGGGTTTCCCTGAGGGGTTGCCGTGGCCTTTCGTTCGGGTCTTTCGCATGTTTGTCTTGGTGGTCGTTGTTTTGTTCTTGTGGGTTTTTGCTCCTGCTTCTTGATCTTTCGGTGTCTCCTAGCATTGCGAAGCTGTTGCGTGTCGGAAGCTTGGGCCATTGGGTGCTTGAGGTGCTCCTGTTGTGGCTGTGCTGGGGTTTGCTTCGAGTGTCCTGTCTACTTCTTGGGTTTGTGACGTCTACTCGCGGAGGTATATTTGCTTGGCGCCAGCTTCGGATGCGCATTCCTTCTCTGCGGTTTTTGTCTGCCTCTTGGCGTACTGGACATTCTGGGTAGTCTGCCGGGTGTTCTCCGTGGCAGTTTTGGCATTGGATTTCACAGCTGTGTTCTGGTATCCCGTTTGTGTCAGGTGGAAGTTTAGTTCCGCACTGTAAGCATATCTGGTAGTGTAGTTTATTTGGGCAGACATCTGCTCGGTGACCTATGGTGGCGCAGTTGTTGCAGAAGAGGCTCCTTGGGGTGTAGGGAAGGAGCCTCATGACTACTCTGCTGTAGAGAGCGAATCTAGGTAGGCGGGTTCCCTCCATGACGATTAGAACGGAGTGGGATGAGCCTATCCTCCGAGCTTCTATGACTTTGGTTCCTTGTATCTCAAGTTCTTGCTGAATTTCTTCGTCTGGTACGGACATTTGGATGCCATGTATAACACCTTTGACTGTGTTATTTCCACTGGTTTTATAGGCGAAAATGGGGTGTTGTTTGTTGAGGACTAGTATTTGGCGTAGGTGGAGAAATTTCTCTGCTGCGGTCGTGCGGTACGTGTCTATCGCAATGAGGTTCGGAATGGCTCTCACTTTTACGTAGGTGTCCCTTTTTTCTGCCGTGGTGAGTGCCGCCGCTTGTAGAAGGCTTCGTCCTATAGCATCAGGTGGTAATTTACTGAGGTCTGTGCCGTCTGTGAGTTTGATTATCACAGTTATGTGTTCTTGGAGTCGTTGGTTTGGTGCACCTACGACTTTCCAGTCTTGTCCTGTGGCGATTTCTTCTGTGTCCATGCTTGTTGGAGGTGTCGGGGTGGGAGTAGCCAACATGCCGCAGGGCGGTAGTCGATTCCTTGTTCTTACGCCGGGTGTTAGGCTTGTCCCCGTTCGGCCATGGGAGATGAGTAAAGGTCCAGTGTCCTTTGACACCGGGCTTGGTGGTGCCTTTACTCACTTGTCGTGCCTGGTGTCCTTGTGCAAATTTCTTTTCGTATGGCCTTTGCTCGCGGCGATTATATGTATAGTTTGGGTAAAATTATTGGAGCTCGCTGTTCTGCCGTGCTGT